>JABASF010003468.1:0-10200 GCA_019776145.1 Harlomillsia oculata
ACAAAATGTCCAGATATTCAAAATTGTTCCAAGATGGACGACTGCACATATGTACTAGACAGAGACAAACACGCCAAACTTTCACATGTTTAGTTAGAGTTAGACCGTATAAACCATTTATTTATTGCACGTTTAATTTCTATAGACGTTCGATAATCTTACCCGTTTGATTTTATTATGCCGGATTTCAGACAGTCCTTCTTCATTCGTACCGAAATGAAACGGGATGTAACATAAAATGTAACCAATGTCAAAGTACGCGTACCACAATTCAAGTGTAAAGTTCGGTGAAATGATTGGATTTAAATTTGTTGGTGTGAATGGATTTAATTTTTCTACAGTAGTTGGAAAAAACCAAGATTTCCCCATGCTTTAATACACAACTTCGAACTGCTGCTCTGAAACACAAGAACACAACTATTACTGTGGCACTGGCATTGAATCTGAAACGAAAGCATTAGTAAAATTAAGTTTTGTACCATGAAATTATATAAAAGTCGGGACGGGCGGGACACTATCAGATTTATAGGTTTGCATTATTTGCATTGCAAATTGCACTTTTGTATCTAATCCAATACAAGCAACAACTGCTACCTCTTAAGAAAATATTTGAGGAATCACTCAAGTCATTCGGAAGATTGCGATTGGAAGCTCATTTTCTGAAATTGTGTTCAAAAAACGTAATGGAAGGACAAGAAATTCTTTCAACTTTTTACCGGATGAACAGCAAATTAAAGAGCCGAAAGTTTATATAAAAAGCACTTGGTCAAAGACAGACGTTCATTTGAAAAAGTTGCAATTGACATTAGCTCAAAAAGCTACTATTATATAGTATATAGCTACCTACCTACTTTGCATAACGTTTTAGAAATACGATGACGAAAATGGTTTATTATTTTCATGACATGACATGACATGAACAATAATGGACTGTATACTAATGCTTGGAATTTCACAGGCAGTTGTAATTGTAAATGAGACCGATGATTTCTTTTGAACCGTCTTTTTGATCGATTTCAATCGAAACATTTGAATTTGATGTCCATGTGTTTATGCACAAAGTGATCACAATCTGACTCGTCTTAAGGCTCCTGATGACATGTCAGTAGTAAAGGTCAAAAGGTCATGTCATGTCACGTTCATTTCTCATTCATAATTCATAATTAATAATCCCTGCCATATCAAAAAAGGCAAAGTATCTTGTCATCTTGTCTGAACTCTCAATTCATCAATTCATGAAAAATCAAACACCGCAACCCGCAACTCCAATGAAAATGAAATACAATGAATCAACAATTAAATATACTAAAAAGTAATTCAAAAATATGTTGAACAGCTTTTGAAAATGTAACGGCTTTGATACTGATTATTGATTACAGTAGTGCGACCTGGAAGGAACGTTGTGAGGTTGTTACACGTCGTTCCGTGGACTCATTTCTAACTGTTCCTTGGCAATTCAATTAACCCGTGACCAACTGAAAGTGGAAGTTCAGTCTCGAACTCGAGCTCATTGTGAATGCGGCTTTCCTCAACATATCTCCTAGTTCCCAAGGTACACAAAATGGCATGACTTTCGACTTGTTCGCAATGGTCACGAATGGAGCTGGAGAAGATGTAGTGAGTAGTGACCATGACTCCTGAAGAAACCCGGGCGCGTCTGACATCCATTCGATCACAAACCATACTCAATTTCGGTATTCAACTCTAACAAGGTCTTCACCTCCGGTGCAACTTTGATTGGGCGAAATCACTGTTATTTCTAATTAAGAGAACCTCTCGTGACCTCGATTTGACCCATGAATTTTTGATTGGGTCAAGTGTTTAGTCCTGAGGTCAGGTCAAAGTTGAATCGATTTGTGAAAACTCCGTGAGCCCCAGCTTGAAGCAAATGGGATTTTGACCAGGTCACAGGTAGCTAACCTGTGCCCTTTTTCAGTTTTTCTCCTATTCAACTCCATGCATTGGACTCGCGCTGGAAACCCCTTGTCCCAGCCATTGTCATAGCGCTCCATGCATTCTACTCCCGTCTCGTCTCGTCACGTCTCTCCTTTTACATCCACTCTTCCCTTATTGTAATAGCTTAGCTAGACAAAAACAAACTAAGCATCTTGCTCAGGTCAACTTCAGATCCGCAAACTTCACTATCTAAGAATATCAATCAAACTCGTTTCTAATGAGAGCGTTTGAGGCAGATCCAAAAATTGACCACGCAACTTTTCACGTACGGTCTTCTTGACCTAATGGGTCGGATTTGACCGGAATTTTACTAATTTTACAGTTTGCACAATGCTCAGCCATGATTTTCACTTATGATTATGATAGACTTATTATTGTTAATTATTAAAGTATTATATTAGTGACAGAGAGTCGCAGCATATCGAACAATGGGTATGGGGGTATTTTGAGACAAACAAAGATGTTTATGATATGGTTATGGCTTATTATGATTATAAGGACGTTTATGGTAGCTGAGTGATCCAATTCCCATCCCACCATCTCATCTACAGACTACAAAAGAGTTAATAAGCACTCACCTTTTGAATTCTTCAATTGCACTGTGCTTAAACAGTTGGAGACAGAAGACAGAAGAACATCAAGCTTTATTAAATTGAAGCACAATGATTCCATAAGTAATAATGGCGTTCATCACCTAAAAACAATGTAGAAATATTACAGATTTACTTCACAGATGGTCTGTTCTCAAAATACCGGGAACTCATTTTGCTCATGTGCTTAAGCTGTGTGAGTGACATTAGGACGATTAGGATTCAGAGATTCAATTTCTTACTGTTCCAATGAACGAGTATGTTATATTAAACATTCCCAGTCCACATATTGCCACGCTGCTATTTGTGGACAGATCGTTTAACACAAGTTGCAGTTGATTCGATGGAATACTCTCAGAAAAGTTGCCATTTAATAGTTTGTCTCGTAGCATTTGCACCTAAATCGAAATAATGAGAAGTGTTCTCCTTTCAATTGTCGTTTATAATTATTTACACAAATTCCTCGCAAAACTTAACGAGCTTTACCTTTGAATTTGCTTTCGCTGTCATGTAGAGCCCGATGGAAAAATTGACAGCGTAAAATACGACGAGGAACTTTTTGAGCACCGTAACTTTCTCTGACATGTGAATTACCTCCACACCAAAGTAAGGAAGTGAGCCCATGACGTAGCAGAATATTAGTTTTTCAAAATGTTCATTCATTTTCTGAATCGACCGTTTCAAGTTCAGGTACCGCGGAATCAGCTAAACCGTTGCAGACAAATGATTAGGTTAAATTAAACTATTGTTTGTATAAGGTTGAACTTCAATTGATGAAGAATATCTTTGCGTACTAACCGAATGCACAGTCGTAGCATCCACTTGATCGATTTGCTCAACAAAATAGTTTACTTGAGTGCTTTGAAGTAAACATAAAGCAACAAAAAAGAAATCGGAACTCGTACTCATAAGCATTGTGTAGAGCCCACCAATTATACGACAGCTTCCCATAAAAACCCTCAAAACAATATTGGTGATTTGGACATTCTCAGGGATAAAAAACATGATTTTGGATTCCTTATGCAAATTAGTAAAATTAGCCCAACTAGTGTAATAGTTAGACTGTTCAGCCACTACTCCCAATATAGAAGCTGCATGGTAAAATATAACGATTACAATGGCGAAGAGCCTTACGTACCATTTCCGCTTGAATATCCATACGTCATTGTTCGCAAACGAAATGCGTGGATTGAAAGTTGACATTTTTGTCCCAAAAGGAGACGTGATCTCATTTTTCACATTTTCATTGCCCCTCTGATGTTCGATCCCAGCAGTTTTTTCAAGACATTCCATCGAAAATGTAACTGCAGTTGAATTTCTCCATATTAAAGATATATAGAGTCCGTGGTAAAAGACAACTAGTAAGCGGTTGAACGTATCGAAGAATTCTATTCCACTTTTCCAATTTGGTTCTTGTAAATAGTAGTATCGGTAAAAATATGTCCCAATGTTCAAAATTGTTGCAAAATGAATAGACCCACAGAGAAACTACAAATTCAGAAAAGAGCCTGAATTACAAGCGTAGAAACGCAATCAGACCATCTTGATGACCTGAATATATTAAGGTTTCTAAAACATTGATTTAATATAATACTGATTAATATATAAAACCGTTCAACTCACGCGACTGATTTTATTATGTCGAACTTCAGATCGCCCTTCTTCATTGGCTCGAAAATGAAAGGGAATGTAGCATAAAATGTAACCAATATCAAAGTATGCATACCACAATTCAAGTACAAAGTTTGGTGAAATGGTTGGAATTAAATTGCTTGCTGTGACGTGATTTAAGTTTTCCATAGTAGTTTTTGGAAAGAACCAAGATTTCCCCATCATTTAAACAGACGATTTCGAATTGCTTAACTGAAACACAATGACTGTGTATGTAATGGTGGCATTGACAATCTGAAACGTCAGTATATTATTGACCCGAATAATAATCATATAATTTTAATAGAATCGAAAGGTGGCATTAGCACAATGAGTGTTAATATCAAATTGAAATTACACTCACGAACGCTACTTACAGCATTAATAAGACTGTAGCCGACTGTGAAGAATTCCCCACCCTTTAACCCAATGTTTGAAGAATCACTCAAGTCATTCAGGAGAATGGAAAGTTCTTTTTCTGGAATTTTGTTCAAATAGTTGGGAAGGACAAGACGGTCTTTCAACTTTTTTATCTGTTGAATCAAATTAAGAACTAAGTGAATGTAATATTAAAAGTTGTAACGTTCTAAGTGTTGAAGACGTTAAGTTATGAAAACTACTGTTACATTAGCATTAGCTTGAGAAGCCATTAGCAAACATTTTAGAAATACGATGACGTAAAATATAACTGAAACTTTTCGAACAAAGGGAACGTCTTGGGGTAAATAAATAAGTTCTGTTGCAAAGTAAGGTAACGATGTTCCGACATAGAGAAGAATCAATAAACCGAAATTTGCATTGACCTTCTGAATGGAACTCTTCAAATTGAAGTACATGGAAGGCATCTGAAACATTATGAGAAATAGGTTCAAAATTAGACAACTATAAAAAACCAAAGATTAAAATTCGTGGAATGATTGAAGTTGAAGTTTAATTAAATCGACAAAATGAATGTTAACAATTCTCACACTTTCAGGCGGGGCTTCATTAATGTGCTTCAAGAAATGCGAGACTTTTTCATGGTACCATAAACAAAGGACAGCGAATAAGCAGTCTGTAGTATTTGACATGACTCCCGTTGAGTATTTCAAAATTAAGTACAATGCACTTAATAAAAAATCGAAAACGAAATTGTTGATGTTCCCATTCCCAATTCCGAATGTCCATTTAGCATTGTTAACTATAAATTCCATTTTGACGGAAATGTCTATTGAAGTACTAAACGCTCTAAATTCTAAGCAAGCAACCAAAGCTTCAATGAGGAAGAATGAACAACAAAAGAGTAACGCCAGAATACGGTTAGTAAACAACGTTTTAACTTTAAGAGTCAGAAGATCATAGACTTTTTTCGTGAAACATGTATTTTGAACGAATGTCTGAATTTCTTTTTTCTGAACGAAATACAGTGAACCATTCCCGTAACTGGTCATTAGAGTTTGCTTGTTCTCAAGAACTGGCTTAGTCAAAAATGCTATGCGGTCCGATGCTGAACGTCTACATTCACTACTATTGTTAAAATGCTGTAATTCATCTATGCAAAACTTAAAGCTTGATTGCTTAAACCATAGCATCACACAATGCCAAAATATATCAGACATTGACACTGTATCAGCCAAAATTTTAAAAATATTTAGCACTTCTCGATCTTCTTCTGAATAACTTAAACCGACTTCTTCTCCACTGACGTAAATTCTGTAGTAATACGTCAAATAATATAACAAGTAACCAATGTGGCTTAATGCACTGAACACCTACGCAAAAATGAAAATCATGTTTTAAAATTGAAAGTAGTATAGATTAGATTCTGATAGTAAAATGAAATGCTAATGAAAGGTTTTCGTACCTGTGCAATACGAGTCGTATGCAACTCGTAGACTCCATGAGAATTGCGACGAAATCGAAAGGGAACAAATCCAGAATAATATCCCGTATCACAATAAGCTATGAAAAAATCTAGTCCGAAACTAGATGAGATTGGTTTTTCAAGATATGTACATTCAGAGTTGACAGCCTTAAAAGAACACATGACTTAATTTTCAATTTTTCTAATTCCGTTTCAAAAATCTTCACTACTTTATTTAGGGTCAAACGTCAGTCAGTCTTGGGTATTTTGTGAACTTTATGATTGACTCGTTAGTCTTGAAGCGTTAAATTAAATGAAAGCCGAACTTGAACTTGAGTACTGAGAAAGTTGGCAGTTTCCTTTTAAATGTATTAAATGCATTAAAATGATTAGAAAGAGACAACGAAAGCATATTTGCTATTAGTAATTGTAGTTTTCAACAGCAAACAATGCATGTCGTCAATTGGATTTTTGGTGCTTCTTCATCAAAGTAAACAAATGAGGATACTCTAAATACGAAGGCGTTTGGTTATTTGCATCAATTCATTTATTAATGTACATGAACCATGTTGGATTTAGATTGAACGTAATGCAACCGTTAGTTATTATAGTGGTCTGGAAGGCGTGCTGTGACCTGTCTGTGAGGTCACAGGTCAATAATGTCAGTGTCAGGTGTCAGTGAGGTGTAAGAAAGTAACAATGTAAAAATAAGAAGTACGAATAAGAATCACGTCGAATGAATTTCAATTTTTCAACGAGTGTACCTTGTTGATGTATTCTAATTCCAGCTACAGCATTTAGCTATCCAATCATACATTATCTTTCATTATTTTATTAATAGTTTGTAATTCCTTTCATTTTATATAATGGACAGCAGCTTTCTGTAACAATTTTTCTGAAAATAACAGCGTACTACAGCTACTAGAATTACAGTTTCCAGGGACGTGTTTTCCAAATGCCTCTACGTAAAATGCGCATAAATGTTAGTTATACGAGTTATACCCTTAAATTATCGTTTGAATTTACGTTTTGATTTTGACGCATACCACGAAGAATGGCGAATAATGAAAAGGAAGAATAAAAACAACGCTATACAAGGGCTACAACTACAACTACAACCATGAAGTGCATTCAAGGCCAAAGACACTTTTATTATATAATTTAAGCTGAATCATCAGTCGTGAGCATAAAAAGTGACAATGAGATGCAATGACTGTATATTTTATAGTCTATGGTCTGTACATGTAGCACAAAGAATGGAGTCACATGGATAAGATATCTGCTCGTATCAATTAACGGCACAAGAGCTCTTGCACAATAACACCCGCTTTAAAAATCATTCTTGTAAGGTATCCATTCATTTTCTCTCAGTATCGTTTGGTATTACATAGTAGTTATTAATTACAGAGTGCCAATTGGTTCCATTCATTCCGAATTTGACAAGTTCAGATTTATAACACATCCAAAATGAATTCCAAGTTAGGAACAAGTTTGTGTCTATTGTTTATACTATTATTAAGCTTAGGGCACGAGATCTCGGCTGCAAAAATCCTAGTGCTGTTACCCGTCGCAAGCAAAAGCCATAAGAATGTATTCGATCCACTAATTCGATCCATGGGAGAGAACAAGCATGAGATTCTAGTCATCTCACCAGTGAAATCTTCAAATATGCCTCCTTCAGTGAAAGATTTGGTGATTTTGGAAGTCGACGACTTAATGGATCACATGCCGGATCCTATTGAGAACAGAAAGTCATCGATATTCGTGCGAATGTTTCAGGACATGGAATGGATCAACAAAGCTTGTCATAAAGTGTTTGAGGACGAACGAATGCAAAACGTCATTAAAAACGAACACTTTGACCTGATCATTTTCGATGCTTTAGGTAATGATTGCTTTTACGGACTAATGCCTCACTTCCGTTCAATTGCTGTGATGATGACGACGTTACCTGCTGCTAATTTCATGTCCGAGGACATTGGACAGCATTTCCCACCATCGTTTATTCCTTTACCTTTCCTTGATTACACGGATAGAATGACATTCATGGAACGAGTAGGGAATTATTTGTCTCAAATAATTTTACCAAGAATATTTCAAACAATGTATATCTCAAAATGGGAGGATATTTACAGACAACATTTAGGACAGCATTTACCAAGTGTTCATGAAATCAGGAACAACTTGAGTATGATATTAATGAATTCTCACTTTTCCCTGAATTATCCACGGCCATTAATGTCTGATGTGGTTGAAGTCGGTGGAATGCACTGTGGTCCATCGAAAACTCTTCCTACTGTAAGTATATTTATTTTTATTGTTTTTGGACAGTTATAATATTAACAAGCTCAATTCTAGTTTCTTTCTACCAAAATTATCTCCAGGATCTCAAGAAATTCATTGATGAAGCGGAACATGGAGTCATTTTCTTTAGCCTCGGAAGCATTGTACAAGGAAATAAAATGCCTGATGAGTATCGACAAGTATTCCTAAACGTATTTTCAAAACTGAAACAAAGGGTTTTATGGAAATGGGAAACTGAGCAGATGGAAGGTCTGCCGAATAATGTAAAATTGATCAAATGGGCACCACAACAAGACATCTTAGGTATTAAAAACAGAGAAATAACATCACCTTGATTGTTTTATAATAGAAAACTTATAAATAATTTTAAAAAAATCTATTTCAGGTCATCCAAATGTGAAAGTGTTCATGACTCACGGTGGTCTACTAAGCATTCAAGAAACAGTGTACCACGGTGTGCCATTAGTCGTAATTCCAATGTTTGGTGACCAAGATTTAAATGCAAATCAAGTTGAACGAGCAGGGTTTGCAAAAAAGCTGGAAATTATCGGAATGACCGAAGAAATTCTTGACACCACTATCCAAGAAATACTCTCCAATTCCTCGTAAACGCAATATTGATCATTTATACAACAATTTATACATAGTTTTATACAAATGACCTTAACTTGAACGTGCGCTTTTAATTTTTAACCAGCTATTCCACTCGAGTAAACGAATTATCGAAGATCTTCCGGGATCAACCACAAACTCCTTTGGCACGCGCGACTTACTGGATGGAATACTTGTTGCGTCACAAAGGTGGAATGCATTTACGAAGTGGTGCAAGGGAATTAAACAAACTTCAGTATCATTCAGTAGATGTGATCGCATTCCTTACTGCCGTGTTGGGGGTAGTTATATTTACTCTACGGTTTTTATTAAAATTAGTTTTTCGCTTGTTTTGCTGTTGGTTCTTTTGTCGAAACAAGGAAAGTAGTGAAAAAGCTAATCAAACTACTAAAAGCGCAAAAAAGAAGCAATAATTATAAGTTCTTAACTAATATAATAATTAATCTTACCTCACAAATCTGTTGTTATGATATGATTAAACGATTATGATTATGATACTCTCGTAGTCTTTCACGAGAGAAAACACGTGACAATGAAAATAGGCTTGTATAAATAGTGAAGCATGGAATTGATTTATTTAAGAAGATTTGGGAACAACATTTAAATCCTTTAATTTTGCATGCTTTGTTTGTTAGCGATTAGCTTGGATAACAAATGATTAGGTTAATAAAACGTAATATCGTCACGCGCGTATTGAGTTTACAAATCGTATGACTGGTGAAATCACGAGCTATGCTATTTACTCTTATCATGTTAAATAAATAGTGTGATAAAGTGAGCATTGAACTATAACTTTGTCGGGTGGCAGAGCATAATAAATTCAGGAGAGAAAAACGTTGGATTCAGAGATTCAGCAGCAATCAAACAGCATTTTTCGTTCCTAATTTCATTGACAGCCTCTCCAATTGTGATTATTTTTCACTATTGTGCTATATTAATTGTGTCATTGAGTCATTGTGTCTACAAAGTGTCAAAATGCGGGCTTGTGCACATATTTTCATTGTGGTGGCTTATTGCATCATTTCTTTGTGCTGTGCTGAAAAAATTCTATTTCTGACGCCAATTGCGACGAAATCGCATAAGAATGTGTTTGACCCGCTCATACAAGGATTGGCAGGTCGAGGCCACAAGGTGACTGTGATATCACCAGTTCCAACCCTGCCAGTACACGAAAATATTAGAGACATCGTACCTATCCCATTGGACAAGATAATGGGCGCTGGATGGATGCACAAGGATTCATGG
>JABASF010003469.1:0-10196 GCA_019776145.1 Harlomillsia oculata
CAAGCCTGTTGAATATGGCGATATGTTCCCTAAACCGACGGATCAGTTGAGCGAAGGCGGTCACTTCGTGAAACCTTACATGGTGTGGGGGCTTTCGTTTTTGCTGATTGTGTTGCTGCAGCAGGTTTAGCGGGCGCAGGTTTTGCAACTTGTTTACCTTCGGCTTTGCCGGTAGGGACCGAGGCGGGAGGCAACCCATGAGGGTTTTGCAGGGTGATGACGTCCTCTCTAATTCACCAGCTTGAGCTTGAGTAAGAGTTGAAATGGTTGGCCCAAGACTTACTTCTTGAATGGAACGTCGGCTACTAAATCTCTGTTGCCTTTAATACTCTCTGCAAGGAACACATTGCCTGTGCTGGCAATTGCCACAATATGCGAATGCTCGCTGAACGGCTTGAACGAGATAGGGTCATGGATCTCCCCAGTAGCTTCTTTTCGACTGTAGTTCAATTTGATGAGCTCAGAGGGTTGGAGAGACTCCTTGGTGGTGGGGTGTGTATTATTGTGCTGCCTTGAAAACCATAAGACGAAGCAAGGCTAGAGAAGCAAGGCCTGGACTTACTTTAACCAAGGAATGATGTTCACAAGATCATATACGTTCCCAGTTCCGTCAGCGTTTCTTGCACAGACTGGATGATTGAAGGCCTGGAATGAAAGTGAACAGCAGTCGAATGGAACCGCTACACCGGTCGATGGGGCCTCCTGCTTGCTGTGAATGGAGGTCAGGCCGCGGGGTCGCCATCTCAGGAGGACGAAGACTCACCCTCTATAGCCAACAGACGAGGAATGTGAGCCGTGAAGACCAGCATGCTCAGCATGGGTGATATAGAGCTTGTTCGAGTTTCCGTGGCCCATGATTGAAAATGTTCAGGTCAAAGTTCACCGCAGAGCTCACCCGCTCATGTAATGGCTGCATCCCACCTTCCCCATTTGGAGGACCCAACTTACAGAGCTTTTCGTTCCGCTCCGGCTCCCCTTCATGCTCTCCCTCACCTCTGCTTCTCGGAGTCGCAGTCTCTTGGAGCTCTACTCCTGGTGCGCATCGGCAAAGCCCACCCGACTTGCGCAGAACTCTGTAATCCTCGCTTCACAGCCATGTAGACATCCACGCCGGCGACTTCAGCACCTCGCGAAACTAGAGGAGCTGGCACCAGCAAAAACTCATACCAAGTCTCCAACGCTCAACAAGCCTGTCAAGGGCTTGCCAGTGCAGTCCTCCAAGGAATATCCAGTGCTCAATCCGGACCAAGTTATTGCACGCGCCTTGAAGGGGGACAGCAAACACCTTTACCGCCATTTGGCCTTTCACTTGCAAAAGCACGATTTTGACTCCGCCATTCTTCTGTACGAACGCTACGCAAACGATTATCATGTGGCAGGGTCAACAGCCGCAGAAAGCTCCCAACCAAAGGAATGGGCCAGCGAGTTGGAGGTAGAGGACGAGAATCGCCAGCGCGCCTTGCTCTGTGCAGTGATCGCGCATGCCATGAAGGGGTCCTTTGAGCCCCTCTTACAGGCGTATATCAAGGCAGGCATGCCTCCGATCACTCCCAGCGTCAAAAAAGAGCTCTCGTGGAAGCTGACGACGTCGGTCGCATATGAAGCCACAATACTCTCCTACATCAACAAGCTTTCGATCGCCTTTTTCGTCTCCAACCCCGGCTGCCTTGCAGGATACATCCAGGCCCGATCGAAAGAAAACGCATCCCGGACGTTGGAAAGCCTGTACCTTCGCATCCTCGAAGCCATCAAGGGACCAGACCCATTCATTTCTGCTTGCGAATCCCACCAATCATCCCTTCTAATTTCCATGACCGAACTCGCCTGGGCCTCCTTCCTCACAGGTTTCGTGCGGTGCCAGAAAAAGGACCTCGCCGAAAAGCTTTGGTCCGACATTCAAGAGCTCAAGGTCCATCGAGGTTCTGGTCTATGGGCATCCCTCATCGCCGCTTTCGGTGAACTTCGACTCTCCCTCCCAGCTATTGAAGCTTGGGAACAGATGGTGTCACAAGGCGTTGAACCGGATGCTCACACCTACCGAGCAATGATTAGAACACTCTTCCGAGACAAGCAGCCCCAGCTTGGATGGCAGAAGTTCGTCGAATTCCAGCGAATAGAAAAGTCCGTGGATCCCGCTCTCCGCCTCAGCGTGTACAACTCCGTCGTGGATGGCCTCATCTGGAGCCAGCTCGCTTCCAAGGCACTGGAGTTTGTCGAGATGATGAAGAAGTTGGGTCCCGCCCCAGACGTCGTCACGTACAACACTCTCCTTGCCCACTACAATCGACGACGAGACTTCCAGGGTCTTCAGGAGGTCATCGCTGACATGCAAGCAAGCGGAGTCCAAGGCGATGTTTATTCCTTTTCGACAATACTCAATGCGCTGCTGAAGACCGGACGAAAGAATGCGATGGAGTTGGTTTTGCAATGCATGGACGAGCAGGGTGTCGAACCGAATGTCGCCATTTATTCTGCGTTGATCGACCACCAACTGCGCATGAATGACGAAGGCCACCTCCGCGCGGCTCTCAGTCTTCTCCAGGACATGGAACGGGATAAAACTGGCAAGTTTTCACCCAACAATGTGACGTATACGTCCTTCCTCAGCAACTTGCATCGGGGACACTGGCTGTCGGTGGAGAAACGAAAGTTCTATCGACAAGATGTGCTGGAACGTATGCGCGCAAAAGGCATCAAATTGACACTCCCGGACTACCACATCGTTCTCAAGGCCGCCTTCGAAGACTATGATAGTGACCACAGTGTTCGAAGCGCAATGCAGTACTACGAGGATATCAAGTACCGAGGTATTCCTTGCGTCAACACGACGTTCTATATTATGCTGGCAGGTTTGGTCCAACACCGGGAATGGGAACTTGCGCGAGGGATCGTGAAAGATATTAACCAGTCAGGCATTGAACCGTCGTCTAGTACCTCACAATTGATGTATATAGTTAGGCAAAAAACATTATCTATGTAGAGATAGTCTTTCGACAATAGAGTCTTGTTAATGTTATGGTCGATCCGTTTTCGTAGTCCTTTCCCCTATGAAGAACGTGGCGCCGAGTCCTAGACGAAGATACCGTGCATACACTAAAGATAGGGTTAGTTGGGCCACATGTATGTCAAAAAAACCCGAGCGTACGCAAATGACTGCACCGACGACCCAACCACTTCCCAACGAACGGGAGCAACACGACACCAACTAGCTGCTGCAGCTGTTCAATGCTTTCTTCCCATTCTTGCTGGGCGAGCAAGTATTCGTCCTCGTCGTAGGATGATGTTGTTGAACGATCGTCGTCGCTGAGAGACGAGATATCGGAGTATGGCATGACGACGAGGGTTCCTTCCAACGCACGCGAAAGCACTGGTCTGCGGTTTGGGGTATGCCCGCGTGTGCCAAGTCGGCGGACCGGCAAACTCTCTGTATGTGGATGTTTGCTATTGGAGCGCTGACGTAATCGTGTGATCGTTTAAAAGAACGGTTGATATCAGTGCTTGGAATTTGCCCCAAGTGTTTCTGCGAACAGAAATACGATAACCGCTTGCTAGAACGGAGCCATAAAGATGGCACATAGTCCCACACGCGAGGACGACTCTGAGGTCGGGTGTCAGGCCCACCGTCCCCGCCGTCTTGTTGGACAAACGCTTTTATATACCATCTCGGTGTTTATTAGCATAGGAGTGTTTCTGGTAAGCTGTTCAGCGAATATAGCATTCGACGTGACTGAACCTCCGTCAGTTTGGATATGATCAAGGGTATTGTCTACTGCTTATCCGAAGCATGTTCACCATTGAACCGGAATTTTAGAGTGATGAGTGGGGTCATCACGGGTCCCTACTTTCGGAAGTACTTCAACTATCCGGGGCCACTCGAAGTCGGCACCATGGTCGCTGTATTAGAAATTGGGGCGTTCGGTGTGTCTATACCCCCTCACTGCCCGAACGTTTCTTGACCATTTGCGGAATAGTTACGTCCATCGCTGCAGGTCGAGTCGGCGATGTGATTGGTCGAAGAGGAACATTATTCGTCGGGGCCACAGTTTTCTCCATTGGAGGTGCTATCCAAACATTCACGACTGGATTCTGGACTATGGTGCTAGGGCGAGTGATTAGTGGATTCGGAGTGGGCTTACTATCGTGAGTTCTTACCGGGTCTCCGGTTGTTCGAGTTATTGATACCTCACCTCGTCATTAAGCACTATTGTGCCTATTTATCAGAGCGAGATATCTCCAGCAGAACACGTCGGTTGCGCCTACATATGTCTCTGAGGATAGCTGAAACAAATCATCCATTACAGAGAGGTGCACTAGCGTGCATGGAGTTTACGTTCAATATCTTTGGCTACTCTTGCTCGGTGGTGCGTATATTAGTAATTATCCAAATCTTACTCACTGTTGACATGGATAGCGCAGTGGCTCGATTATTTCTGCTCCTATATAGAAAGCCATCTTGCGTGGAGGCTCCCACTTTTCATGCAATGCGTGATTGGATGCATTCTAATGGCCGGATCTATCGCTATTCCTGAAAGTCCCAGGTAGGTGCAACATGTCTCTTGTCTGAGCGAGCGGACCTCTGACCTGTTCTATTAGGTGGCTGATTGACGTTGGAAGAAACGCAGAGGGTCTCCGTGTAATCGCCGATCTTCATGGTGGCGGTGATCCGGCGCACCCTGTGGTACAAATGGAATACGAAGAAATTATGGACAAAGTCACCGAAGAGGTAAGGTCGCGTGAATCTTCGCACCGACCGTTCTGAAGCTCTCTTTCAGCGTGAATCCGGTGGAGATAGGACGTATGCTGGGATGTGGAAGCGATATAAGCGACGGGTGTTGCTAGCCATGTCTTCTCTCGCGTTCGCGCAGCTGGTATGTCAACTTACGTTTCCCGACCTTACCGCTTGACTGAGAAGGAATGGTCGACAGAACGGAATTAACGGTAAAGTTTGTTCAGTCCCGAAGCTTCCAGTTATTGACTATCTGCTTCCTTTTCAGTGATTTCCTATTATGCCCGTAAGCAGCGGCTTTGCCTAACTCATTGTAAATTTGACTCACGAGTATCACCTTAGCCCGCGTTTTCGAAGGTTCAGTCTATCTCGCTCGGTCTCCACCAAATACTGACAGCGAGCCTTTTCGTACCAGAGGCTGGATGGATAGGAAGAGACGCGATTTTGATGACTGGAATAAATTCAGTCATCTATCTTCTCAGCACGATACCTACGTGAGTGTTACCGAGTAGTTGACTCGGGTTTTTCCCGGGCTGAAGACATTTTTTGCAGTTGGGTTCTAGTGGATAGATGGGGTCGCCGAGCCATTTTAATGTCGGGTGCTGTCGTAGTACGTGTCATTCCAACAGCATCCTTTTCATCCGATGCTGAGAGACACATAGATGGCCATGGCTTTGGTAGCAACTGGTCTGTGGATGCGTGTAGATGTTGCTCAAACACCGAGTGCCGTTGTGATTTGTGTAATCATCTTTAACGCCGCGTTCGGCTACAGGTGTGTTGGAAATTCGCGTCTACACCAGCGAGGTTCCAATCTCACACTCTTTGACAGTTGGGGTCCCATTCCGTGGCTCTACCCTCCCGAGGTAATGATTCAACCCTAATTCTTTCTGGTTCTTCCTAACAATGGCCGATGCCATATAAACTAGATTATGCCTCTTTCTGTAAGAGCTAAGGGAGTCTCCATCTCCACGGCCACGAATTGGGCTTTCAATTACTTAGTTGGGCAAGTCACGCCTTATCTTCAAGAACACATTCAGTGGAGGCTCTATCCGCTGCACGCATTCTTTTGCGTGTTCAGTTTCATACTAGGTGAGATTCCTAATACTCGCGGGCTTCGAATATGAACATCGACATATGCCGCCCCACCTTACTCTGCCTAGTATACTTCCGTAAGTGGAATGCTTATCTCTTGTGAAAGGAGATGCTTACTGATTGGTTTCACTCTTCACAGTGTTCCCTGAAACCAAAGGAGTACCTCTAGAGGAAATGGACGAGGTCTTTGGAGAAGGTGTGCTTCCATTCCATTCCATTTACATGACATACGGAGAATCCCCAACTGACTGAATCAACTTGCAGAAGAACGGCAGGAAAGGCTGGAGGATTCTGAGGATTCGGATTCGCTCTCATATCCCATCGTCGGAGATTATGAACCTGCCAGATATCTGTCAACAGAAGATGGACGTGGCTCATCTGACAGCCGCGAACGAGAACAATCACACCGCTCGGGGTGGTTTGCTCAGATTCTGAGCCGGCTATACCACACCGGGGTCAGACGTTACGAGTCAGTACCGCAGGAGAGCAACTGATATTTGGATAGACCCATTAGAGTAGACGGATCGGTGGTATTACTAGCACTCCATGACCTATAATGACGTCATTGTACTGACCGCCACGCGGAACTAAAACGCGTCGCTAATTTTGGTGACAGCGCGGTCCACGTGATTAATGCTCTCTTTCTCTTCAACCCTCACTCAAATTTGCCGGCGGAATATTTGTCGAAGGCAATGGGTGCACATTGCGTATGCTCGATGCATCAGTGTCAGCTCCGTGACCCATGAAGGTGCAACACGCGTTCAAAATGCTCCAAACGGCACAGCAGTTGGACAGGCCGACCCGGGGACGAAGAAGCTCACGTTTGAAGATTTGGGAGTACATCCACCGATCGTTGCATCGTTGAGAGAAGCTTTCCCGAGCATCCAGAATCCGACGGAAATGCAAGCGAAGCTCATTCCTGCAGTACTGGAAGGGAAGGATGTGCTGTTGAAAGACAAAACAGGGTCTGGAAAGTGAGTGACGATTTTGTTACCCACCGGACGTACAACTTATGCTCGACTTAGGTCCTTCGGACTTGTTTTAGCTTTGCTCAACAAACCGCGTCTGGTTTCAAAAGACGAGAGGAGACAGAATAAGCGTCATATAACGTCGCTTGTGATCGTTCCTCATCGTGAGCTGGCGTTCCAGCTCCTCCACTGGATTGAGCGAATGGTGAATGCCGGTGAACACGCTCCGCCACTATCATCCATCGCACAGGTCCTTGTACGAGACGGACGTATGCACTTGGGCACCGGTCTGCAGACACTCCAAAAAGAAACCCCCCATGTACTCATCGGCACACCGCAAGCTTTAATGGACGTATATGAAACGAACCCACGGGTGTTACAGTTGGATACACTGTCGAGTGTGGTGGTGGATGAAGTGGACTACCTCATTGAAACGCTAGCAAGGAAGGATCCCAGCAAGAGTTTCAAACAGGCGATCGAAAAGGCGAAGAGGAAACTTTTGGCCCATCCAGGAACCACGAGGCAGTTGCTGGATGTGATATACGCCCGGAGGAAAGAGGTTAATGCACGGAGGCAAGACGAGCCGGGTTTGGAGATTGCGAGACGAAGAAGTGGCCTGGCGAGTTCTACACCGATGCCTCCATCACCTCAGCTGGTTGTCTCGAGTGCCACTTTGCGGACTCATCTCAGAAACTACCTGTATGACGAGAGTGGTTGGCTGGACAAGGACAACGTGGTCAAGATTTCGGGGACAGGAGCGAAGCCGGCGGAGGTGCAGGCGAAGAATGGCGCTGGAAAAGAAGGCGAAAACGCGTCGGTTGAGCACTCGGTTCTGCTGGTGTCGGAACAACGTGTTCGGAATATACCTGGTGCTGCCACTGGGTCATCTTCACTTGGAGAGGAAGCTGTCACTGGGGAGACAGGGGCATGCAAATCGGTAAATGAAGCTGATGACATTGATCCAAGTTTAATACAAAGTGGGTGATTTGCATACTATATCGAGGGAACTGGAAACTCATGGTACTGCGTCGCTAGAATACTCGACGACCCGGTCGCCATACAATGCATCCATGATGGAAACGGTGGCAGCAGCGTTCGCGCTGGACGTGCCTTCGATCGCGCTGCTGGTTCTGCCGTCATCGGCGCCGGTGCAGAGAGCGGTCTGGGAACTCCGAGAGCTCGGGGTGGAGGCATATGGCCTGGATCTGGAGAGCAAATTCAAGGGACGGACCTACCTTGCAAGCGGTAAGGGTGCCGAGACCCCGCTTGCGAACCCGGTGCTGCTGGTGTCTACGCTGGCGACGACGCGGGGCCTGGACCTGCCTGCGCTGAGCCATGTCTTTATTTACGGACTGCCCGAGGGCGACAAGGTAAATGGCAGGGCGGTAGACGCGTATGTGCACATCTCTGGACGTGTGGGACGGTTTGGACGGCCTGGGAAGGTGGTGAGCGTGGTGGAGGAGACGGAGAGCGAATCGGACGAATCAGCATCTGGCGAGAAGATGGCTCGGATTCTGAGGGCAGTCGGAGTTGGGCCAGTGCAGTTCGCAGCGTTTGCTTAGATAATTTAAATAGTATTTAAGAAGTATAGAAGCTGATGATGGCACGTAACCGCCAAAACTTGAATTGCACTGCCAGGAGGTTGATCCATGCATGCCTCTTTCTGTGGCTGACCTCCTTGAAATGCCCCGTTTCCTCTAAGTTTGGCCTGTTTCTCCCCTCCCCGTCCCACCACCACCACCACCACCATGCGTCTGCAGCGATGGCCAGCCCTCCTGCTCGCCCTCGCCGCCCTCGGTGCTGCCCAGGACACTTCCTCGACGTCCTCGGCGGAGACGTCGTTATCCCTCTCTCTCACAACGGCTAGCATGACCATCGCAGTCACAACCACCATTAACAATATCCCCACCCAGGCCACCACCGTAGTTCCCGCCATCTTCAACGTCACCTATACCATCACTCCCTCGCCCACTCCGACCTCCAACGACACCAGTGCCAGCGCCTCCCCCACACCCGAGCCCATCGTCTTGGTGAGTCCGTCCCACGGGGTAATAATGCCAGTCGCCATTGATCGTGACATCACCGCCAACAACAGGACACACGAGTGGATCCTGCATTCGGCGTCCTGGGCGTGATTCTCATTCTCACTGGTCTTCCATCAGCCTTCTGGGGGCACAAAAACAGATGGTGCGCTAGCCGATCCCTTTCCAGCTGTCTGGGGGTACTTGACTGACTGAGACTCTGCAGGACGTCGTTCTTCCTCATTGGCTTCTACACCCTCGCCCTCACATGTTTCGTCCTTATCTTAAAGTTTGGCATTTTGCCAGCGATCAACCCTCCTTCAAAGACACTTAGAGGCATGTTCGTCCTGGCGACCACAATAGCTGGCTTCGCCGGAGGTGCCATCGCTATCTTCTTCTGGAAGGCTGCCCGCTATGGGATAGGTGCTTGGGGTGGCTTTGCCTTCGCCCTCTGGATCCAGAGTTTCAATCATGGGGGTATCATCAAGCCAATTGGCTTCAGGTGGATTTTTTACATTGGTGCGTTGTCTAGCTCGTCTAGCGTATCTTTAATTCAAAAAAGAACTTTGTAGGCTCCGGTGTTGTTGGATTTGCGCTTTGCACGATACCAAAGGTAGGCCCGTTGCCTCCCCTTTCGGCCCAAAAGCTTATGTCCATCTAGATTCATTACCACATCTTGCTCATATCCACGGCCTTCGTCGGTGCTACTTCGTTCATGCTGGGTGTCGATTGTTTCACGACTGCAGGCATGAAAGAGGTAATTCTTATCACTCTCCACGCCCAAATCGCGCCTGACACCCAACTTTAGTTTTACATCTGGAACCTCGGCTTTCCCTCTCTTTTCCCAAAGTTTGTCAACAATGGTATCCAATTTCCGGTATCTCAGCAAATGCAAATAGAGTTGGGCCTCACCGGCGCCGTTGCGCTGATGGGTATCGCCGTCCAACTTCGCGTCCTCAAGGTTCTCCAGAAGAAGCTGCGCGAAATTGCAGAGGAGGAAAGGAAGCGAGATGAAGAAGCTGAAGTCCAGGCTGCTGGGAGATTTGACGAGATTCGACGGGAGCAAGATGAGTGGGAGAAGGATCATCCTACCCTTTTTAAGCATGGTCGACACGAGAGCTCGTTGTCAACCACACCCTTGATGAAAGACCGAGATGGTTCATCTACCCCCACCACCGGCGACCGTCTGTCCTCGTACATACCTCACGAGGAGGGTCGTGCTCGCGCGTCTTCTGGTCTTTCTGAGCTGAGGGCAGCTCCCACCCCAGAAGAGGAATTGCGACGGGCATTATTACCCCGTGGGACGGACTCACCAAGACGATGGGCTCGGGTGTGGGGGAGGCGCTGGCACTGGTGTCGTTGGAGGTCGGAGTGGGCGAGGGAGTGATG
>JABASF010003470.1:0-10196 GCA_019776145.1 Harlomillsia oculata
TATTTAATTTAACTGTTTAGTATATATATTAATAATATTATTTGCCGTTTATTCGCATCATATTTATATGTATATAACTCAAATCTTATCGCCATTATATACAACAATCGCACTCGATTTGACTGTACCTCCTGTAACTTTGTGATGCTTGTATATATTCTTAAATATGGAAAAAATGTATGTTTATGGAAGTGTCACTCGCACAGCTATTATCATATAATACAATTACTTGATATTGCAAATTATCATTAAATGTTAATGTAGTCCGTTGATTTTAAACTAAATTTTTGAAAAAAACAGATTCAGTTATGTCATGTTTTCCATTAATTATTATATGCGTAATACAGTCATTTCCGATTTTCTAGATCTGTTTTCCAAATGTTTCATTTTTTTCATCTTTTTTTTATTTCGACCTCTTTGCTTTGCACTCATCACAGCTAAGTTTCTGCATCTCAAGTTTCGTACATTACATTGTCAATTTTTTAAATCAAAATGATAGTAATTTGTTAATTTTTACTAATAATATAATTTTCATGATACACTATAACATCACGATGAATTAGAAATTGTCATACAAAACATGGTGGCCGCAACGTCGTAGCTCCATCGCGTGACAAAAAGAGATTAACAAAGGATAAGATTTCATCGAGGAATAAAATTAAAAATAGCAACCATTTCGAAATATTCAAAAAAACGTTGATATTGTTTTCAAGCTAAAAATTATCGACAATCAAAATAAATCGAGTGCGATTGTTGTATATAATGGCGATAAGATTTGAGTTATATACATATAAATATGATGCGAATAAACGGCAAATAATATTATTAATATATATACTAAACAGTTAAATTAAATAAAACATAGTATAAGTAAGAATTTATGGTCATAAAAGTTGCTTACCTCGTCGAAGAACAACAGGAACCATAGTTATACCCCTCGTCGTATGATAACCGCGTGTATTCACAAATTTTTCCACAGTGGAATAGCTCAGTCTAGCTTTTTATCTAGCTTTTGAAACTCATGGTTTTAAGCTTTAATGCAGTACTAACAATTATTTTCTACTCTTCTAACATTCAAAGTTGTTAACGTATTCGTAGATAAGTTGCAATAGGATAAAGGCAATACAAATTTGATAAAGGACCAAATTAATAGGTACATTGCTCAACGACATAACTTCTACATTGATTCAACTTTAAAATTTAACACTGGTTCGAATTTAAGCTACCACAGAGGATAAAATGTGAAGAAACTGTTGTGCATTACAAGTTAATTCCCAGTATTTCTAAAATATATTCGGCCAATTTCATGATAGAGAATCTTAATTAGGGTTTCTCTAACGGATCATTTGGATTGCTGGAAATGGAAAGAGCATCTAGATCTAGAGTTACATCATTAATATCTAGCTGAATGTCCTTTCGCTGAGGAGTAGATGGCTTAATGGATCCAGTTTGAAAACGGACAGGGTCGTTGAGGTCCGCATGCTCACATGCCTTTTGCACCATTTCATTGAACTTGTCCTTCTTATCAGCATATACATGATGGCCCGCTCCTTGAATGATCTATTATGCAATGCACCAAAATATCAATGAGGAAAGGATGGACAAACCCAAATTATAAGATTAACAGTATAGACTAGCTGGCGAACCTTGACATCCACATACGAATTGGCTCTCATGCTCTTAATGACATCCCCCTGACAGTGATCCACCCAAGATCGAGAACCATAAATCATTGTTAACGGGACGTCCTTCTTCAATGACGGGATCCGATTTCCCATTGGATATTTGGCCCAACCGAATGAAGACATCATGGAGTGGAAAGCAGCTTCACCTCTGTAATAAAAAGTCAACAGTATTCGTAAACCAGGGGTAAATCAATTAAAACCTGATAGCAATCGCATTTTGTCCAGCATACCAGCTGGGTCACCTTTTGCACTCTGAATTTATTTTAGGTCTACCTTTATCATAATTGTTAAAGTGCAAAAAGGTCAACTTACGTAGGACTTTGGGCGTTGCAATGAAAAATATACTCCGCAATATGAGCATCTCCATCTTCGCTGAGTACCGAAAATTTTTTGATCAAATCTGGCCTCACTTTTTCAATCAATTTGGGACCTGCTCATCAACGGCATCAAAACAAATAAATTTTTCAAATAGTTGAAATACGGTTAATATTTTGTGAATCTGTAAACGTGAATATACTCACCCAAAGGGCCAGCAACTCTTATACCCCAAAGAGGATTCAGAGGTTGTAAGAGATAAGCAATCATCTTGACCCATAAAGGAATAGGATATTTCTGACTCAGATCAGACGGTTTCTCAGGAAACCCCCAGGGATCGGCCAGAATCAAATGTGAGACTCTGGAAATTCAATACAAACGATTAATCAGGCGGCTTTATCGCTGAAAATTGCAACAAACTGTGTAACCGAGTAGTTAACACCGGAACGCCAGAAAATATAGAAATAGCAAGTGATGCGACCAATTAAAGGAAACGCACGTGCTTAGCATTTTGCTAAGGTATAGACATAGGAATTAGCAAAGGCAAAGCTAACCTTTCAGGAAATCGAATCGCATAGGAAGTCGCAAGAAAACCACCCATGCTGTGACCAAGCAGAACCATTCGATCTAGCCGCATATATTCTCTCCAGTCCTCGATTGACTGTACAAGCTCTCGTTCAGCCTCCAATGCCTCGTTGCTGAAAGTGGGTCGGGAACTCCTGCCGAAACCTAGGATTATTCAATTGCCTCAGTTAATCCCGATAGAAAACAAAACTTTGTTCGCCCGTTATTTGAAAAGCCTCACATAAGCCTCAAAGGACACACACTAGTGACGCTTAACAATAATAAATCATTCATTGCACATGAGTAACAAGACTTCCTTCCAAAACCACCTATTGCATCAAGCTTTTCTTTCAAATTCTCAAACAATACATTTCGCCAAACACTCAGTCGGAAATCTCAGAGATTAGATTCATTCTTCGTTAATGAATGAAATCAGTCGTCTTACACAAGCAATCACTCAAGTGTTAAATTAATCCTATTATTATTTTTTATAACCACAAATCCTGAAGTAGCAAAATGTTGTCATTAAAGAATTAAAAACGAATGCAATTACAAAAAAATAAAAATTGTACATTACATGTCAAAACTTACCCAATAAATCAAAGGCGTACACAGGCCGAGTTGCAGCCAAATGATCGAAATTAAGAGCCCAAAGTGCAACACCTGAACCAAGTCCATGCAACATGACAAGAGGTGTTTTGTCGCTTTCTTCGTTGAGTCCCAATGTCCACATTCTACAAACCTTTGAGCCAGTAGGAACTCCAGGTCCGGGAACTTGAACATAATTTGCTGTGTATGCTGTCTTCACATAGCACAGGATGCGCTTTTCCGCCTCCCGGAGAAGTGCCATTGAAGTTGGGCACCACCGTAACCAGCTTCGGAGCCACCTGTAACTCAAACAAAGTATCAGAAAATGTAAGTATTCGAAAACAATTCGATTCAGCATAGCTTAGTCGTAAAAACTTAATAATTATTCACTTCGGCAACATAATACAAAATCTCAAAAGGGTCACAGCAAATAAATATAAGCTATACAAAATCAATGTTAATATGCAAAAACTTGTACCCTTCCGACGTAGGAATTTCGTCCGTAGAAGTTTCCAATGGCTTACTCTCCATGAACACGTCTACAATCCTCTCGCTCTGTAACATAATTTTGAAAAAAAGGTGTTCCTCGTCAGTAAAGGAGCAGTTAGATGTTAAATAATTTTATACAAATTGATTCAACGTCAATCTTAAGTCACAAGTTGGTTAGTTAAGTTATCGAAGGTTTAAATGTGCAAAGTGCACTGATAAAGCGCCGAGGGACAGAATCACAGCAGACAGAGACAACAAAACACTGAAAGGCATACGAGCAAAACCCCACCAAGTTATTATCCTCTATAACTCACTGGAATGAACGAGCCTCCAGTCTCCAACGAATCTCTTTCAGTTTCCATCGCTCAACATTAACTACCAAACCAATCTCAAAACAAGCCCAATTACAAACCAAAGCTTTCCATCATCATACTATAACTTTCCGTCTGTCATCATCACAAATACTACAAAACTTATGAAATCCGTCGTCAATGTCAAAACTACCTGTTACCAGGCAAACCTTAACATAGCATTACGGCTCTGGAATTCCCTTGCTTTGTTTTTTAGAGGATACATACAAAAAACTTTAATATCACAACGAAAACAATAATCATATTGAATCATATAAGATATAATAACTTTACTACCCTATAAATAGATACTTTTGTAGTGTTTCCAATGCTCATTTTCAACGATTCAATAATCCATGAACGATCAATTATTGATCAATGATTAATTTCAATTTTCAATCATTATTTTATCCCAGGAACCAGGGCATAAATATAATAACCTATTATTATGGTCATTTCATAATTTAATTAGATCCTCAAAATGAATAATGTGAAGTTGCAATGGAATTATGACATTTTTAACTTATCGATACAAGTGACGATGACTTCGTCACAGCAAGGTCAAAGTCCAAGGAGTATACTCATAACGACAACGACGCATCATAAGGCAACTATTGCGTCCAATTAATGAAAACTGATAAGGTTCCTTGAGCAATAGCACATAAATTTCAAACGTAATGTAAATGTGTTATGGGTCATAAACTACGGAACAAAAAGATAGTCACATAAAAACTAAATTAATTCAACTCGGTCAGTTTTCCTGATTACAACCAAAAACAGTCTCGACATTTTTTTAACGTGGAATCCTTAACTTCCAATTCAAAATTAAATTTAAAACGGAATAAAGTACTAGTAATAGTAAAATTTGATTCATTTTTTGAAATTACTAAAAATGTCCATGTCTTGTATCACATTCTATAGGATTATCTATACGTAGTAATCTGTCTCGTAGATCGTAATTCGTAATCGGTTTGCAATCATTTGTAGATATGAGCGATAAAGTTATTGAGTTAAGTTTTAAATCAAACCAAGCAATATATATTAATATTATGAAAAACAATAATATTTTCAGTAAAAACGTAGTAATTTACTTACCAGATTTTTAAAAATCTGTTAAAGGCATCCAACTGTAA
Source organism: Harlomillsia oculata (assembly GCA_019776145.1). NCBI lineage: Eukaryota > Metazoa > Arthropoda > Collembola > Entomobryomorpha > Oncopoduridae > Harlomillsia > Harlomillsia oculata. The sequence goes on from JABASF010003470.1 coordinate 5,125, forward strand.
ACTCTTTGACATCAAATAGTGTAAAACCCCTTTTTGTTAAAACTCATTAATTAGTTTCAAAATCTCCTCGTCGTTATAATAATTTATATTGCTAATAATACTCGATATTGCTGCTAATAATTAATAATACTCAATTTGACCTTTCCAAGTTGCCTTTGTACTGAGTGACAATGACAAACAAGCGATAAAACTACTAGTATTGCTTTTGATTATCACAACCTCAAAAATATTGGCAAATGANAACGAAATTATGCACCCTGTCATATGTTAACTCATATTGAAATTTTCTGAAACACTCCTTTCAGCAATTAGCAATGTACAAATTTAAAATAAATAATTTAGTTGTTATTTATAAAAGAAAATGAAGAGGAAAGAGAAGGATGAGCGATCAGAAAATATAAAATTACACTTGCTAGAAAATTCTCTCTCCAAAACTGCAACAGACCGCGTTGCACCTGCTTTAACACGTGGTGAGACTGTGAGATGTGATTGTTTTGCACAGACTCGTTGTTTTCTTTGTTGAGGTTGAGAATTGAGATCCTTCAGCAACGATGATGCAATTATTATCATGCAGATGCAGGCAATTCATTTTATGCAATTCTTTTTCATTAGTTATGTTAACTAACCCTCATGAAATATTAAAATGCGTTGTTTTACATTAATACATACGGCATTTGCTCAAAGATTTACAAGTATTAGTAGCTATATTAAGTTTGAAAGATCGTCTTTTAGTTTCGTTGTTTTATTCATATAATTTTTTTTGAACAGAAATGTATCATTTTGCTATTACCAACTAAATTTATATTAGTTTTTCCAGGATATCGAATTCTAATGGAACTTTAGGAACTCCAAATTCCTCCGTCGGAGGAGGAAACGGTTCCTTTTCTCCCGTTTTGACATAGCCCCTTCTTTCATACCAAGCAACTAATTCTTTTCGAATTGAAATGACAGTCATGGCTAATTTGACACACCTTTCCTTTTTGGCTAAATCTTCAACAGCTTCCATTAAAAGTTTCCCTAATCCTAGTTTTTGATGTTGAGTGTCCACACATAACATTCCAACGTACATGGTCTTTGTTTCTACTTTGTGTTCCGCATAAACACATCCGATGATGATACCGTTTTCGTCCTCAAGTTTGAGGATTCTGGCTCCTGGAACATTCATTTCTCTTTTGAGACGATCTTGAGTTGTTCGATTTCCTCCGAGAAGATCAGCTTCGGATGTCCAACCCTTTTTTGAGTTTTCACCACGGTAACAACTTTGTACGAGTTTGTGAAGGGATGGAATGTCAGCTTCTGTTGCTGTGCTGATCATTTTTGACCTGCGTAATATTAAGAAATTACATTTTAATTGTTGCTGACATGTGACATAATCTCATCAACTCTCTATCTTAAACGTATAGGACACTGTTTTGCCTTATACCTAGGACGCGGCAATACAACTGATACAGAAACGTACCTTATAGGTTTGTGCGTGTATGACGTATCAATTTGTAGGATTTGCGTATGAACAAAATTGTTCCTATCACCTTTATGTATAGCTTATCAAATATGTGTTTAATGTTATCGTCGTTGAGACACTCTTAAGATCTTTGTAAAACAAATTCCCAAACGAGAAACCATGCACGTGTACTCAACCTCTACTGCCCCACAACACTGGCTTTGCGAATCTCAACATAATACACAAGTGTTGATTCCAAGGCCAAAATTGAGACCAAGGTCGTCTATCTTGTCTTGTCGTCGCGTCTCATGCGCTTTAGCACAATGCATCATAACAGTAATAAAATATGGGACAGACAAAGATAATTCATTTACCTTTTCAGATGCATGATACAAGAGTTAACAGATCAACGAACAAACAGTTTATAACCGTTTAATTGAAATATGGTTTTGTGTATGTACGTGTTACTACTTTGCTTTGAGATACCGTATAATCATGCAAATCATGCTGAACTCTTGCAATATTTTCGGAAATAGGTAAATAAGTGAAAGTTTGACTGGAATTTATTACCGTTTACCATTCAGGCTTTTTTCGACGACAACAAATTCTAATGGTAATTTTGGAGAACCGTAAATGTCAGATTCTGTTGGGAAAGGTACCGTTTTTCCAGTTTTGTTATAGCCCAGTTGCTTGTACCATGCTATTAGTTTTTCTCGTAAATAGATAACTTGCATTTGTATACGTGAACATTCATTTTGCACCGCTAAATTTTCTGCACTTTGCATTAATTGTTTCCCAAGTCCTCTGGATTGCAAGAATGGATCGACGCACAGCATTCCGACGTACATAAGATCCCCCTTCAGTTCCGTGTACACACAACCAATAATTTCATTACTGGATTTTGACGCGACCTTAATAAATTGCACTCCAGGAGTACTCATGTCTTTCACAAGTTGGTCATAAGTGGTCCTATTTCCTTCCAAATAATCTGCTTCGTGAGTCCAACCAACACGAGATGATTCCCCACGGTAACATCGTTGGATGAGGTTTAACAATTGTGAAGCATCACTTTTGTTCGCGTAGCCAATTTCAACTTGTCTGTAGAAAATTAATTTTAAAATTGAATAAAATTGTATTGTCAAGTAATATATTATTAATAAATAATCATTTAACTTACTCGGCAGTTTTGGACATTATTGGTCTATGAAACTTGTTAAATGCAAAATAATCGTTCAATCACACGCAGGACGCAGATCACAAAAGTTTCCCGGAGTGTTCAAGCTTGATGTTGGAGCAATTCTGCTGTGGTAACTTCTAACTTACAGCTTTAGAATTATGTAAAGGCTTTCATTGCAACCATGCGTATGTTGGCAAATTATAGTAGTCTTATTCAATGTTATGCAACACATTCAACTTTATGATCTTAATGATCTCGAGTTAGTCCAACGCTTCTGTCATTCCAAGTACATTTCATTCAAGATGCCAATTGAATATCGAAAACACCATTCTGTGTGGATAAAACACAAGTTGTGTCCTGGACTTGGACTTTCCAGTAATGTCAATTGATATTACATCATTTTAAGGATGGATTTCATTTTCCCTCAGTTTGTATGTAAATCACATAAAACCGCTGCTAAGGACAGTACGAAAACGAATTCCTTTCAAAGAGAAAGCAATCATATAGCATCAACTCACACACAATAACTACCAACAATGAAAGCAAAAAGCTACTTTGATGTGCTTTGTCTTTATATACTGCAGCAGACCTAAATTCAACATAACCGGAAACAAGAAAGACTACGTTAGAAGATTTCATATTGACATCATGTATCGCTCTATTTACTTCCTCTTCCAGTTTGGCGTTGTTCATCTCTTTTGCATTCTCCACTTCGGAAGGCAGTTCAAAGGTACACAGTAATACATGTGGTTTCCATCACCCGGGTGCTATTATGGGGCTATCCGCTACGACCTACGACGTAAAATTTCAGTGACTTTCGGTCATGAGAACCGGATAACGGAGAAATTAAACTCAGCGCAATAGATTGAAATAGAAACATGACGAAATGATATGACACTTTTAATTTTCGAGTTTATTTACATGAAATCAAATAGAACGGACGTTTCATTTCTTATTGCAATTTCTTCTCGAGTATGACAAATTCTAACTTTCTCTTTGGAATGCCAAATACAGGAGTTCCGAATGCCCCTAATTCCCCTTCCGCTTGTTCGCACCCAGGGAATGGAGCAGTTTCTCCAGTACGGTGAAACCCCATTCGCTCATACCATTCAATCAATTCAGTTCGTACAGAAATAACGGTCATGGACAGTTTAGTACAATTAAATTGTTTTGCCTTTTGTTCACAAGCTGTCATTAACTGACGCCCAAGACCTCGACCCTGCAACTTAGGTTTCACACAAAGCATTCCCACGTACAATGCCCGTTTTTCAACTTTATGTTCGGTGTACACACAACCGATGATTTTTTCAGTTTCTTGGTCAGTGAACTTTAGGATGCTTGCACCTGGGACGTTCATTTCGTCTCGAAGGGCTTCAGGAGTTGTTCGATTTCCATCCAATAAATCAGCTTCGTGTGTCCATCCTTCTTTTGAACCTTCTCCACGGTAACAGCCTTGGACGAGCTCATAAAGTTCGGGAATGTCAACTTCTGTTGCTACTCCAATGTTCATTTTGCTAATAGTATTCTATATAAAACAGCAATTTGTGTCGGAGTTTAACAAATAGTAATCTACATTATATAAATTGTGTTCGTTAAAAGTAATGTACCGAAAACATTTCAAATGGCGTTATACTAACCTCAATTCTTCAAATTAGTATAAATGCTGTTTCAAAATCATGTAATAAACGAGTGGATTTTTAAAACAGAAACAACCAAAAGCCAAGGCGAACGAATGAACAGTGTGGATCCACGCCCGTTCAATTTCTTTACAACTACAGTTTAAGGTTATGCTAATATAAAGTGAAGGGATGAAATTCATGGAATGTCCTTGTATCATTTTTTGCATTTCAATTATATTATGTAACTATCACGTACTCAATCGTTGTAGCTTGTAACGTTACAATGCTATAGCATTTCTTTAAACAGTGAAGTGTGGTCCTTATGGTAAAACGAGATTCTGAAAATTCAGATCCTTTGATGATTGAGCATGATTGCGGTTCTGATTTCTGATTATACACTCTATTCCATTTTAACTTTGGGAAATACAGAAGGATGAAGGTTATTATGATTATTATCAATTTCTACAGGTTTTGCACATGAAGCAAGGTCTCCTTATCGAGATTAGTTAATTGGATGATAAGATGCCGAGCAGACTATTCAATTTCATGAAATGTTCTAAACTTTATCAAACAGCAAGTGCAACTGCGCTTTTTCTCGTTAAACGAGTCTCAACACTTCAATAACAGAAAAATAAATAAAATAAAATTCTATTATTCTTTTCTTGGTATTTTGGACTCATCTTTATATGATGGATGCAACATGACATTGGCATTGGCATTAACCTTAGAAAATGGTTTGTTTGACAGATAAAGGAAAAATGTTGATGACATCATCATTGAAAATGATGAATCTTTCATGTTATCATTAGTAAACGTGGATTTGTGTTTGCATAGA
>JABASF010003471.1:0-10191 GCA_019776145.1 Harlomillsia oculata
TTACATTGACCATTGACAGTATTTCATTCAAACAAAATTTTACTATTCGTTTTTCCTACGGTTTCCCTTGGATACTGGGATTTTGAGGAAAAAAACAATTTTATATAAAGTGATTATGTGATTTAAAGAAACGGGAGGAGAAGGAAAAAGATCAAAAAGCGGATTAAGTTTGTCTTGTGATTCACACGCAGAATTTGACGAAAACAAAGAGAAACGACCCCGAATCAACCACTGACATTTTTGATATACGATTTTATCTGTAGAATTTGCCTAGTCTGAGACTAATTACCAGTGTGTACATTATATATCGATCCCGTTAGCTTTAAATTCAGAAAATTTACATTTATTATTGAAATTTGTTAGTTTTGTACTGTTTGAGTTTTCAAAAGTTCATTTTCTTCTCTTCCATTTTAGTTTCTTCAATTTCTTTGTAGTAATTTTTACAGAAAGTTATTAAAGTAGTGACAATGTCCGTACTTCGTGGAATGTGTGGGCGGAACGTAGGTTTTTCACCGGATAACCGAACTTTGCTCATCTTTCGACGGATCCGACCTCCGGGTACTGTGTCTGTGACGTCTTGGGACAATGACATCAATCGGTCACAATTCAAAAATGGAGATTTCGTCAACTGTTTCAGTCGGCACAAGTCAACAGTTGCTCCAGCAGCTCCGTCTTCTTTTGTGGAAGATAGTAAAGCAGTGCCGCCGAAGACACCTGCTCCGTCTCCTGTCAAAGTTCGTGACCCGCTTGACCTCACGTTTTCCGACGCTCGTCAAGCGTTCCGCTCCAAGACGACACTGCAAATTCTTCGGGCGTACATCGTCTTCAGGCTTTGCTCCATTGACTACTTGGTGGACAATAATACGAAGGTAAATATAACATTTATTAATTAAATGTGTCGATAGTGTTAACCTAAATCTATTAATATCTTTATCGGTATTCATAATTTCTCATATTACTCCAGTCAGTCAGTCCTTATCCTTAGTACTACGTCGTAGGGAGGTGTACTCCTGTAATGTAATAACAACACTTGTACACTCGTATCATATTGTCATCTAATTGTATTTTTCCGTCTGTAAATATGCGTCTGATGTCATTCTTATCTATAATCTTCTTCGGATAGTTCGTTTTCGCTATTATATCCAATCAATCCATCCTACGACCTTTATGTGTGGAGTAGTCAGGTTTTCTGTTTTCATATCACTTGTTCTTTCATCTTACCCCAATCATTCCTGTTATGTCAGGTTGTCAGGTGATTAAGAATTAAGACAGCATAGTACGAGCGATTTATTGACACATTCCAGCTGAGAGCTGACGATTTTTTATTATGTTTACATTGCTTATCTCAATGCCACAGCTCACAGGCTGTTGAACTACTATAATTTAACGGTTATGTAACTTTTACTGCATTGGGTGTACTTACAGTTGTTGCGTTGTCGCGTCATTCTTCTGATATGACGTTTTATTCATTCATCCTCACTTACACCCATTAATTGTTTAAACATTTTTCTCTCTCACAGTTATTGCATTTCGGTCGAAAAGTCTTGGGTCAAAAGCTTTTCGAAAAGTCTATGGATGCTACATTCTATGGTCACTTTGTCGCCGGATCCGATCAAATCAGCATACAGCCCACAATTACCCGTCTTCGAGAATTTGGAGTAAAAGCGATCCTTGATTACTCAGTAGAAGAAGATATATCGGAAGATGAGGCACGAGTTAAAGAAATGGAGTGCGTAATAGTTATTGGAATTCTTTTAGTTATTAATACTTGATTAGTTAGTATATGATAATGATGAGTGATCAGATAGATTCTTATAATACCGTTACCGTATTGTACATTTGTCTCATGTTTCTCGTAACTGTATGAATAATGAGCATTTTAAATTTTTTTTAGGTCAACTCGGCCATTAACCGGAGAGGATAAAGCGGAACAAGGTAAACTGAAACGATGACTAAAATCGTACTGCGAACATGTAATGACAAGATTATATGCAAGCCAATAGCCAATAGTTGTTTTTACTGTACGTGTGGTATGATGTTGTAGTTCATTAGCGCATCCATAATATAAGTACGTATAATGTGTTTGATTAGTGATTATGATTAGTGATTCATCCAATTCCAGTAACTACATTGTCAGTAACATTCCAGTAACTACATATAACATTATTATAATTTACATGCTCTATACATTACGATCGATTAAATGATTACTTGATTATTAATTGAGTTATTTTATTAAATGTACGGTTTTCCTTTTTTAATGCTACTTGAATGACAGCCGCCAAACGCGTGGGTATGTGTTAATTAAACTTCACGTAATTGTATAACACAATATTATAAATCGTAATTGTGCAATGCCTCTCAGCGCACATTTTGGCTTACGATACAAGTTAACGGATGCGTTGTAAATACTTTTCAACACTTTTTATATTTCACTTTCTCATCCATCATTGTTTCCGAGCTGTTGAGACAACATTGTTTTTTATTCTACAATTAAATTAGTATGTTAAGGTTCTAATTTTAATTGTTTAAATTCAGATTTCACGAAGTACCATGCCCATGAACAGTTTGCGGATCGAAGAACTCGTGCAGCTGCGAGAACATATTTCTACATGGGCGAGGCTGCTTGTGAAAGAAACACTGAGACGTTTTTGCAGTCTATTGAAGCTGTCTGTGGTTAGTTATTACTTAAACTGTATTTTGCTGCTGGGACGAAGAATCCCAGATGCACTTATAATTCTTATCTAATCTGTTTACTTGCATATTCCCTGCATATGAGATAGCGATTGTTCGTCCAAGCCGCTTTATTTACTTCCAACTTTAAAGTAGCCTACAAATATTTACAGTATTTTTTATTGATTTTCAGGTGCAACCAAAGGAGCTGGGTTTGCTGCGATCAAAATTACTGCTCTTGGACGGCCACAACTTTTGGTAAATTCTTATAATCTTTTACAGCTATGCTTTGTCTGTGAAAACGAAAATCTAATATACACAATTGTGTGTGTAGCTTCAATTATCAGAAGCCATTGCTCGTGTTCATCGGTATGTTGGAGCTGTCTCTGGAAGGAAAGGTAGCGTGTTGGATCAAGGCTTAAAACCTGAAGATCTTCAAAGGAAGCTTGATAGAGGAGCAAAAACCGATCCAACTGTACAGTCCTGGCTAGATAATATGACTTACGACTCATCCGGGTACGTAAAATAAATATAAGTCTATACTACAGTAGAATTTTTAAAATTTCTTATTAATAAAAATTTGAAAATTGTCTTTAGTTTAATTCACGTCCTGCCTTGGAAGGGTATTGTTGAGGCTCAGAAGCAGCTACGTGATTCACTTAAGGTTGCAGACGTCAACACCGGAAAAATGGAGAATCTTGTTCCTCCATTGAGCGATCAAGAGGAAGAAATGTTTCGAAATATGATGCGACGTTTGCACACAATATTCAAGGTGTGTACTATGAGTAGTAGTATTAGTGTTTGTCGATTGTTTTGTTAGTGATAGTTTATGTACATGTGACGTATTTTGTCCAAAATTTAAAATAGGTGGCGACGAAACTTGATGTACGCGTAATGGTTGATGCTGAACAGACGTACTTCCAACCGGCAATATCTCGAATCACAATGGAAATGATGAGAATTTATAACACTGAAAAAGCCATCGTGTTCAATACGTATCAGTGTTATTTAAAAGAAGCATTGAAAAATCTGAGCACTGATTTAGATCAAGCTGAACGGCAGAATTTTTATTTTGGAGCAAAATTGGTACGCGGTGCGTACATGGATCAAGAACGCTCTCGTGCTGCTGGTCTCGGCTACGACGACCCGATTAATCCTACGTATGATGCTACGACTGAAATGTATCAAAATTGTATGATGGAAAGCATGAAGCGTATGAAGAAAAACAAGGAACGTGGAGAAACTAAGAAGGTATCTATTATGGCTGCGACTCATAACGAAGACACTGTTCGTTTCACTATTCAAAAGTAAGCATTTGTAATTAAACCTTTTCAAAACAACGAAACACAAAAACGAGACATGAAGCTGAAGTTAATGTAATTTCACTGGTTTCTAGAATGAAGGAATTTGGCGTTAAGCGCTCTGATCGAGTGATTTGTTTCGGACAATTGTATGGAATGTGCGACCAGGTTTCATTTCCTTTAGGTATTAATCCTTCTAGACTATTAATATGAATCTGTAATCTAATTAGTTGAAATACATTTTATAGCTAACATTATTATTTGCAGGACAATCTGGTTATTCCGTGTACAAGTATGTTCCTTACGGTCCTGTCTTGGGTGTCTTACCCTATTTATCTCGTCGTGCGCTGGAGAATCGCGGTCTTTTCGGGAAAATTGAAAAGGAACGTCGTCTTTTACGGAAGGAACTAGTTCGTCGACTGATGAAAGGACAGCTTTTCTATAAGCCAAAGGGACACTATGAACCGTTGTGAATGTAGTTTGAAATTAAAACACATCAAAGGATAAGCTTCAAGGGATTTCGATAACTGGTAAAATGTTAAGAAACTTACTCAACAGCCAATGAAAGCAATGTTAAAATGGTATATCAAAAGTGTTTAGTTGTTGAGTTTGAATTGGCTTTACAAAATTTATTTTAACAAAATTTGCTTTATATCGAATCACACTCACTAATATGAAATAAATTGGTCAGCAATTTCTTGCTATAAAATATGTAAGAATTCAGGAATAATCTCAGTAATCAATCGAGTATTTCAAATATCACCAGGACAGAATGTATTCTTAAACTTAATTAAGTATTACCTAAAGCCTTATAAGTATGTACCATCCTAACTACGATTTTGTTTGAGCTAGCTTTTCTGTATGTTTTTGGTGCCAATAGACATTCATGTCTCAATTTTGTTTTTGTCAGTATTTTTGAGGAAGTTTTGGTGTTTGCTCAATCAACGTTGATGTATTGTATGTATTAGTCATTTAGGCTAGGTATTAATAACAAGTATTGTACACACACGCATGGTTCTCGTCGACCTTGATTTGAAGGATTTTTCTCAATGTGTGCTTGTAAGAACTTCCGAATAACCGGAAACGTCTGAGACTATTCTAGTCGGTATGTTAACTATACTCTTCCGCAAAGCATTTAAGTAGTTCAGTCTACGTTTTACACTACTGAGTTACTGAGACTTTGCATTGACATTTTCTGTTTACTGCCTTTGACTTCAATCGAATGTTCCCATTTTTACTGTAGGTAATGAGATAAATAATTCGCACCCTTTGGTGTGCTATGCTACCAACGAGTTTGTGAGTTTCTGATCTTCAAAGACTTTGACAGTACTTAATTACAAGTCATTATACCCACACGACCCAGTTCTACTTTATTTCCAGTATTTTGTTTCACCAGATTGTATTATTGCAAGTACTACTTATGGCATTTAATAATTTGTGTGATTCCCTGTTAATATTATTTTCTAAGCTAGTTATGTAATATAAATGTTCGTACTCGTTAAGTTTATGTGAATTTTGTTGAACAGTTGATCCAATGCAATCGCAATATAGTTTACCTCAGTAACAGAATTATAGCTTTACAATTGGTATTTCTGCACTCATACGAAAAAAATAACGTGCTTCATGAAGTCTGTCACACATTACACATTAATGTGTTAAGGATAATGAACTTCACAATAGTGAGATGCTGTATCAAGGTCTCGAGTACCTTAACATAACGTTATTAAAATGGCTTAAAGTTACTATGTGCGATAGTACTATCGTTGAATGCAAAAAAACGAGTCTCAAAGTAAAGCATCTTAAATGTGGGATTTTAAAAGTTGTTAACATTATATAATAGCCATGATGGGGTGTAGATGCGGTGCGTCCTTGTGCAGTAGAAGCACGCAGTCCGAAGAGACAATAAATTCTGTGATGTCAAATGGGACGTCTTAGTGGTACTCATTATTAGTGGTGCGAAATACTACTATGCCTAAAAATTGAGAAACAATAAAGGTTATTTTAGTTCCGAATTGATATAAAAAGTGTATAGCTTGTTATTTTTTAATGGTACATTTTCATACATTTCAAAACCCAAAGATTCTGCTTTTAAGCTCTCGTGAAAGCATATTTCGTTCTTCTCTTGCTCCTTTGATGACTGAGCGGTTTTCGGAAGCACGTCTAGAAAGATAAGGCAACACGCTTTCCATCGGCCCATAAGGTGTTGATTTGTAGACACTGTAGCCTTCGTTCACTGTCAAACGTACTAGTGATTAGGAGTTTATCATCTTTTCGTTAGATATTTTGAAATAAATTAAAAATCCAATCGTCATTTACCCAAAGGAGTGCTTAGGTAATCGGCCATTCCATAGACTTGTCCAAAGCACACTCTTTCACCTCCGTGTTTAATTCCCAAATCTCGCATTGCTTGAGCTGCGAGACGAATTGAACGTTCATTGTGAGTAGCGACAACCAAATGTGATTCCACTCGAGTATTTGTAGCGATGTGGTGTAAAATATACTCAATAACTCTGACGAATTAAAAAATAAATTTAAAACACAAGTTATCTTATGTACTATGTTGTCATCTAAAATGCTACAAATCAGGGCTCTATACAAAACAAAACAAAACTAGAGTACGCAAATACAAAAATGATCATCTCACTGGTTATATGAATTGTTGGTGTCATCGTAACTATTATGAGTTGGTGGAGCCAATCCAGCTTTGGCGGCCAAAAATCTTTCTCGGTCAATATAGGCACCTCGAACCACTTTCCCATACCAATTTACCCCAATTTGTTTCGTGACGACATCGAACTCGTGTTTCATCGTGGGTACTGCATCCTGCTCAGGTATCGTCATTGATAATTAAAGCAATCCCATTATTATATTATGATGGTTATGAAAGCGTGAATTATATGTGCAAGTGTAACCTTCAGATAACACTGAATTGTGTTTCCAACAACGATGTTGCCTTTGTTGTAGCGAGCCATTAATGCACAAGACATCGTGGCAATTGCTCGTTTACAAGCATAAAATTCTGCATCCACCAGCACACGCACAGATGAATCTCGGCACATCCTCACTGACCAAATTAAACCACAATTAGAACATTTCTGCTTCAGTAATAGCTCTAATCGAATGTTTACTAAAACTAATGAATGTAATTAAACATGATGAATAAGTTACCAAGTGTGTCCGCTCGTCGCAAGCCATCCACGAAGTGAACTTGATCCTGTTCATTGAGTTTCAAAGTGAAAAGAGCAGGTTTCGGATTTTCTACGGCATTAGCAATTTCCTCTACGATCCTAGCATATTGTACGACGTCGTTACAACGGCTCTCAATGGATTGTGACATGGCTTCCTGTTAATTTGATACAAACGTGACAATACTGAATTAGTTTTGTAGTTTCACCTAATTTATAATGAAACCTATGTTTTAAAAAATGAGCCTTTAGGGTTTTACCAAAGTATGAGGAGGCATAACGGATGACATTTTGAGTTGAAATATTGGCATAGTTTTCTCCAATTCTCCTGTGATAGACGCTTGATTTAAAATGCTGTTTAAGTTGTCGTCATACTTTCGTCTGTAAATTTGGTAAGTGTCATATAAGTCCTTTGAAAAGAATCATTCAATATGAAAGGAACAAACAGTAAATTATTTAAGACAAACTTCGATGATCGTTTGTCTTCCAAATCTTCTTCAAGAACAGGAACCAGCATTAATTTGACTCCACGCGAATGCATTTTAATGACTGTTTGTTCCATTTCATGAACTGTTTCTCCTCCCACGAATTGTTCTCCTAACGTTTTTCGCATAAGTTTTTGGCCTGCAGGAATTCGGTAGGCTACTTCAAGCAACTGTATAAAATGAAAATTCACGTCTAAGTTCACTGTAAATATAATTTTGATCGCACTCCAATGTACTATTTAGTTTTCATTTTTACCTGTAGACTACGATCAACCAAAGAATCAAAGGAGCAAAGTTTCAAGACTCCTAAAGCCCTAATAATATCCCATTTTGTCAGATGAGACAAAAGTCCTTTCTTGTACTCTCCAATTCGAAGCCAAGGTGCCACAGATTCTCGAAGGCTTACCTTTCCCTTTGGTTTTAGTGTTTCAATTTGACAATTCGATTTGTTGAATAGATCCGCTTTTTCTGTAATTACAGCTGAAGTAGCTGTGGTAGACCGTGCCCGAATTCCGTGATTGATGTTACGGCAAATGAGAGTGAAACGCATTTTGCATGCTGTCACTTATAGTGCGGCAGCACGGGATTCCAAAGAGATTCGATTGTATACTAATAATGTTGATAATTACGCTGTACTTTTTCTGTACACGAAATGTTATCCAATTCAATTATGTTTTCAAATCGCTCTCTGGATGGATGATAAACAGTCTGCAAAATCGGGTAAAAATGCGATCGTTTTCTTGTACCTGGTGAACGAAAATGAGAGGAATATGGTAGAAAACCGACTGAGCAAAGAGCGAGAGCAGAATGATAATTATGCCTTCCTAACTCCAGGTCGTCCAAGTCCAAGTGAAACGTGTCCAGCTCCTTCACTGTTTCATGGATTTTCACAACTGACCGACTCAGTGAGATAGCTAGTCTCGTTGTATGGAACTGCTGTACTTTACCTTTACACTTTACTACAATGGAAATGGGAAAAAAATGTCGTAATGACCAAGTACTCGTACAAGTTCAGAATGTAGCATGGACATTTTATTCCAGTACATAGTATTGAGCATACAAAGATTGAAAACTAGTTTCTTTATCTACTCAAACCTTTTCTACTGTTCTGTTACGTCTTCTAAAAGGATGTGGTCTGGTTGGATTCTTGTTAAAGAACTCACGTTTCAGCACCAAGCAACTTCATTATGTTTTATGATTTTGTATGGATTTCCAAGTATGGATTTGTAAGAATACTATAATATCATCGGCTCATCACCACTGCATTGCATCGCCCACTAAGGAATGACCAAATTCAAGACAAACCGAGAATTCTTCATTTACCATAAATAATGCGTTTATACTGGAGAACAAAGAAACACATTACGTACATGTTATGTAGCATAAATATAGCAATGCGATGAGGTGAGGTGCAGGAGAATCTGGAGAACTCTTCTCCAGGTACATAACAAACAAATAGTAGTCGCAAGTCGTAAACTGTCCAGAACAGAAGAGGACGGCGAGAGATAAGAAAGAACGAAGTGATGCTTTTATTGTAACTGTAATGCAACTTATCGATTTCCCTGTTGCCTTCTTTAAGTGGAAAATAATGCAAATGTGCCGTTGTGTCTGGAACCTGTTTTAACGTCCACAAAAGAATCTACCTTAAGGAAAGAATTATATGATGCCATGTCGCGTTTTGCAGTATTTAATCGTAAACAAACAACCTCAGTTTAAATGGCACTGTTCTACGATATCTTTTAATAAAACGGCAAGGTTATATAATATAAATGAATGAACGCAATACAACAGCGATTTATTACAGACATTCGTACCAATTGCTGACAGAAGTCAGAAGACGGCCGTTGAGAACATTATTCATGCTTTTGCTAATTTATTAAAATAACGCCCCTTGACGAAACCACCCAATAAAATAAACGAACAAGTGTTAATTTATATACTATATGACGATCCAAAGCCACACTTACTTTCATAGATACATGAATTTTATTTTTATCAAAGTCGCAATCACATTTTTTGTTCATGTTATAAAAGCAACATCTTGGAAATTTTAAAGTGAATATGAAGGGTAAGATAATTAATAATCATAATAGTATGAAAATCCAGGTCGTACTCCACTACTACCGCCTCCTCCAAATCCCAAATAGTAGTCGCAATTGCAGAATTTGTTACAACCTGGGAAACCAACGTTCCCACTGTAACCAGTGTTCAAGCATTTGTTTTGACAAAAATTTGCACATACATTAGCATTCACAATATCTGTGTACAAAACATAGTTCAACTGAGTTTAAAGTTTTATGAAACTATGTATTGATTTCAAAGAATGCGTATTCCTAAATAAATTCTACCTCCCGGAAGCGGTGGCGCCCCACCAATCCCAAGAATAAAGCCATTTGTACCCTTAAAATAAAAATGTACATTTCATAAAAATGATAGTTTAGTAAAAATTATTTGTTGATAATTATCTATCAATTAAAGAAACTTTGAACACAGATGATGCACCTGCATCGAAACGGCGAGGAAGAACCATGAAAGGATTAACCAAAT
>JABASF010003472.1:0-10188 GCA_019776145.1 Harlomillsia oculata
AAGTATGTCGCATTCGGAGCTAAATATGGAATTCAAGTGGATCCGGAAGTATTAACACCGGCTTTTAAGAAGCATTGGAAATCATTAATGGAAGAAGTGCCTCATTTTGGAACTCGGTGGAGTAGTTGGTGGGTAGAATTTGTCATTAGGACGTTCCAGGTAACTGTTAACATTGAGTTAACTCAGTTGGATTTTTGTTGCTCGTGTACAATTAACATTACAACTTCTGTTTTTGTTTTTCTATGAAAAGTCAGTTGGAGTCAAGGCTGATGAGAGTACACTTCATGCTTTGGCCGATGACCTTATCGCTCATTTTTCATCATCCGAAGCCTACGAACCTGTCCAAGGAGCCGTTTCGTTATTAAAATCTTTCCATAAAACGAGAATACCTATAGGAATCATATCCAACACCGACCCGCGACTCCGGGTGGTGCTTAGCCAACTTGACATGGACAAATATTTAGATTTCATTATTCTATCCCAAGAATTACAAAGAAGTAAACCAGACAAGTTAATTTTTGACGAAGCTATGAGAGAAATTATATGGAAAAAGCCATCCAGTTCTCGATTGGACCCTTCCGAATGTCTGCATATTGGTGACTCGGTCGAATTAGATTATATTGGAGCAAAGAATGCTGGATGGAATGCCATTTTAATCGGTGGCGACAATGAAAAAGTCGATAAAAACGAAGTGTTTCCTTCCTTGATCGCATTACATAATAATCTTGCTCGGAAAGGTTAGTATAATTTCAGTTCATGAATCAATAATACATTACTTTCTTAATATCAAAATCAATCGCCCATGTTACTTACGCTTATGTGTTCGAATCTTCAGGGATGGTTGTTTCCGCTCGATAATGCCAGCCCCAGTTGCATTGTTACATCCGAAACCGACAACCGACCTGGAAATCCAACAATTTATTGTTCGTGTATATTTGAAACATGACGATAGTTGTAAAGGATTAATACATGATTGCTCTTTTTGACGATTTCATTGTCTTTTAACGAATATACTAGCAATAAAAGTATGAATGCAAAAGCTACCAGATGAACTTTAAGAGTGCAGCAATTTATTTTTAAAGTTTGCATGAAAAAAATAAAAAATGTATAAGTTAAATGAGCAGAAAAACGAGATAAAAAGAAGAAGATATAAAATAAAAAATTTTACATTGCGTGTCCAAATCCTCACTTTTCAACATTTTTTTCTGCTACTCAACATGGATATTCACGATTTCTATTTCCTTCATACCATAAGTTTCAAAATTTTAGTCTTGTCTCTTGATCTGTCTTCTTGACGTCCAGTCATTAGAGTCATTAGACGTTCTCCAAAAAATGTTATCAGATTTGTTTTTGTTTGTGTCGAGTTTGTCTTTTATTGTCTTATGATTTCATGATTTGAGTTTGAGTCCCGATTTTATGAATACTCGTCGTCCTCGGCAAAATAATTACAATGACATTATGGTAGGAACTAGGAAGTCAGTCGGACAACATCGTTGTCATTATTGTAATTTTGAAAATAACGTAATAAAATCAGTTTTTAAAAAACGGAATCGGGGCGAAGCAGCGGGAGCCGGTTTCCATTCAAGCACAAGACTGAATCCAGGAAAAGCAATGATAGAGTGGGAGATTTTAGACTGACTGAGACTGGCTACGACTGGGACCATTGAGATTTTGAGATGGTTGAGATTTTGGCGTGTCCGCTGTCCGCGTGATCGTGTTGTGATTTTCGGAAATGTGCAATTAAAACCGGATAATATTATCCGAGTTATCTGTTAAAAGTTCTGTTTTGATAGGTCACTGAACAAGTGGAAAATTCAAAATGGGAAAAGCGGGGAAAAAGAGGGGAAAGCGATCCGGGCTTGTAATGTAAGTTTGCATTTCCAGCGTACAGAATGAAATTAATTTGTTGTTATTTGATTCAAACAGTTTGTAAACTTCGATGTAAACTTGATTTAAATTATAGACCTGGTGAAATACGATGCTTTGCTTTCGGATGCGGGGTAACACATCCGAAACGAAAACCGAATGCACGTGATGGAGTCATGTTTCAGCCGTCTTCCTCTGCCTCAGCTGAGATAAAGAAGAAATGGGAAACTGTTGTTCCAAGCCGTCGAAAGCCTTATAATTGTGTGCAAAACTATGTTTGTCAATTGCATTTTGAACCGAAGTATTTGGTCCAACAAGATTCAGATGGTGTCCCGTTGACACTACAAAACTGGAAATTGCAACCGGATGCTGTCCCTTCCATTTTCGACAGGCGCCTCTTAAATAAAAGTTTGGCTAAGAAACAAGTGAGAAAGGCAGCACAGAAAAGACGAGATGAGCGGAAACGATGTCAAAAACTTGGGATTCCAGTACCCGCATGGGCTGCTACTCAACAAGATAGTCATAGTAGTACAGGAAATGTCTTAGGCCTGGACTACAGTGATGACAGTGACCATGACACTGAAGATTATGACAATGCTGAGGAACTGAAGGAAGCTGAGAGTATGGATGATTCTGATTCGGAAGATGATTCTGAAAATGAAGTTGATGATACTAAGACAGAGGACTTCATTAAGACTGAAGAGAATGAAGTTGAAGAATTGTGCGATGACAATAAATGGAACAACACTGCAAAGTTCCCAGTAGTAGCACAGAATCCGGCTTTTGGGAAAAGAACCCATGACGGGAAATCCTTGAATCTCGAACAATATGGAAATCAAGCATTGTTGTCTGGAATCGTTGCCTCAGCTTATCCTGCTGTGATAACACGACGTCCGGTTGAGATGACGCCGACAGCAGCTCCGACGACGCCGACATCTCCAACAAAGAGAATGCGAGCTTCTGACTGGATGAACGACGTTAACACAATGAACAGTACGGACAGTACCACAACTGCTACTTCTACAAGTGCCACAACTGCATCAATGTCTTCGAACGTAGACGACTTTGAAAGAAATTCTACTGATTCAGATCGAAAATATTTTTCCCCTGGAGCTAAATATGGACGATATTTCGATTACAATGTAATGAAACTGAGAAGCAAAAGCCAGTTGGCTGGGACTTCTAACAACAATGAAATGCAAAGTGTAGAGAAATCTGCAACTTCCAAGGTCGCAGAACATTCGAACATTCCAAACATCAACAGAACCCCTGCCGTTGGCACCGTAAGACCGATGTTAATGACCGCGCATGGACCATCAAGGCCCCCAGTGCGTCCAGTGATCTCAACACCTCCAGCACCTGCAGCAACAATCACTAAACCTACTCAACAACCAATTCAGACTGTCTTCGGAATCTCACAGTACTATTCTTGTCCAGGAACCAAGAACAATATTTCTCCTGCGACTTCTATTACGCCGTCAAACTCAAATTTTTCGGGTACTGGATATGAATATTTAACTACGAACTATAATCAACCACCAGTGAAAACAGAATATCATCCGCCGCCGCCTCCACCTCGGCCTTACGAGCAACCACCTCCGCCTCCACCGCAACCTTATCCACAGCCACCTCCGCCTCCACCACAACCTTATCAACAGCCACCTCCGCCTCCACCGCAACCATATCAACAGCCGGTACCGCTTCCACCATATCCAAGACCACTGATCTCACAACCACCTCCATTGTATGGCAACAAAAATGAATGGCCACTACGTCCGAACCCGGAGAAAGTCAACATTTATTCCGATAATCGCCCTCCTCAACCACGACATCAGTTCGCTCCGCAAAATGATTTTGGGAATCGTGGCCCTCGTCCTTCCTTCGGTGCTGGACCTATGAATGTCAATTCTTACCAGCAACCATATCCTCAAAATCAGCAACAGATTTTCCATCATCCTAAACGTTTTCCACTTCCTCCATCTCCACCGACTGCACCCCGGTTCCAAAATTCAACCCAGTTGTATTCTAACAATAATTTCAACAGCAACAATGGCAATCCTAATATGCATCCTAGAGTCGTAGACAGAGGTAATGACGGCTTCAGAATTAAAATCGACAATCCAAATTATCGTCGAAGTAGACGTGGACGCTGAAGGAGAAAGTCGAAAAAATGCATTTTGTTATGTTTACTTGTTTACGTTGAGCTATGAATTATATACTTCTAATTTCTAACTACATTCAATTTTTGTTATGAATTTGTGAATGCCGTGGCATGTCTTTTCAGTATTCATGTAAACGTAGAATAAAAATGATGAATTTGTATTCCATGAAAATGGCAAAGAAGAAAAGAACGTGTCAAAATCCAGATTTTTACTTTCATGCACATGCGTTTTTGCTATTGCGGCTTTGCGACTCGTTTCGTACGCGGATTCAGGTCAGTCGGCCTTTTATGGTCGTCCGATGCGAATGAGGCGATTTTGTGCCTTCACTTTTCCTACTTTCATTTCCTGCTATGGAAATTCACTTAAATTGTACTGATTTCTTGTGATCGCCCTTTCATTGTTTACTGTGGTGCTATATTCGTTCCAAATGGTGCTTGAAATTCAAAAATACTTCAACCGTTGACCTGTAAAAATTCCAAAATGAGTGATATTTGCAAAGCTGCAAAATCCGGAACAGCTGAGACGCCCTTCGCACCTTCCGCAATGGCACAAGGCGCACAATTAACAAATTGGCGTGCCATTAAGAAATTGACGACGGACAAGTTGGATTTTATGATGACCCAAGGGATCTTCACGGATGTGACATTTTCCGTTGGCCCGAACGAGGAACTCATCTCGGCTCACCGATTAATTTTAATGATGAATTCCGCCGTCTTTGAAGCCATGTTCAACGGGCCCTTGAAAATGGAGGATGATGTCATTCATATTCCGGATGTAGAACCGCACGTTTTTCGGGCTATGTTGAAGGTAAAATCCATATCGTCCAATTATATATTATCATGATCATGAAACGTTAAGTTTCATTTTCATTCATGCCTCTTAAAAATATCCCTGATTCTTTTCAGTATATGTACACGGGGACTTTTGAATGCAGTTTGCAAAATGCAGTGAATTTGATGTACACTGCAAAAAAGTACGATTTGGAAGACTTGAGTATCAAATGTTCACAACTGCTTCAAACTGACCTAAACGAAAGGAATGTCGTCACTTTGTTCCAAGCGGCTGCATTGCTCAATGACAAAGAACTAGAGACGAAAGCCAAAACTTTTATCACGAGGTAAGTTTTACTAGAAGAATATTCTTAACTCTCCGACTTTTTGGGTAAATGAATAATGATTTTGATTCATTTTTCCACAGACACTTCTGCAAAATACTGGAGGAAGAGGACTTTTTAACATTCACTTACGAAAATCTGTGCCATTTTCTTGTTTTGGATGATCTGGATGTTGTGGAAATTGATCTTTTTAATGCTCTGCTAAAGTACTTATGCATTTGAAAATAATTGCTATCAATTAATTCAGTTATCAGGATGTTCATTTATTAATATTTTTTGGGGGGCAGGTGGTCTTCTGCACAATGTGAACGAAATGGTATGGAATTAAATTCTGCAAACCAGAGTGAATGCTTGAAAGGTTCTCTTCGTTTTGTTCGGTTTCCAGTAATGAGTTCAGAAGATTTCGCACTTCAGGTTGTTCCGAGCGGAGTTCTCAAACCGGAGCAATGTTTACTCATTTTGCAATATATGAGTGTTCCATTTGATAAGAGGTACGAGGTGACATAAAATAATAAATAAGCAAAATGCTATGCAAACAGTCAATTTGTCAGTTCGAAATATTAAGTTATCGGTATATGATTCCTGCAATTTAGAAAAAATCTTCCGTCTATGGAATACATGACACAAGGACGGAACACAAATTGTGTCTACAGTGCCCATTTCGCAGTCAGATTAACGGATATGGTTTATCCTTACGTGTCTCACATTTCTTATTTCGACTCGTAAGTGTTAATCATACGATCAAAACTTCATACTTTTCATTATGCAAATACCTCAACTTGTGCATCCTCTCCAGATTTGAGGTTGACCAGTACATTTCCGTGATCAGTTTCGGATTCCCTGCACCCGACTTGGATGATGCAGTTTACGACGTCGCAGTTCAAATTCAACTTCAAGGTTCCGTTGTGATCACAGCCCAAACAAATCAAAGTTTACTAGTCAAACGTCGTTCTATTTTTCGAGTGCGATTTGAAAAACCAGTTCGCATTGAACCAAATGTATTGTACAAAGTTGTGTACAAACTCAAGGGTCCCGATACGTTCTACGCGGATCAGCGTGTAGAGAACTTGCAAGTTCAGGCAAAGAACACCAAAAACAAAACAGTCAACTTCAAGTTCATTGCTTACAGTTGCCGTTTAGTGGAAATTGCTTTCGTTTTCTGAAAGAACTTTTAAGTAGTCTTTGTCTTTACGCAATACTCCATAATTCACTTATCTTTAGCTTTACTAAATTGCTTTCACGTAGGCAAAAAGCCGATATTATGAATCTTTACTATAATTTTAACATATGAAACCGTACCGGTTTATTTTATAGTGCACACTGCTTCCGGTATTTAAGAAACGGCGACAGATAATAAAAAAACTTTATTAAACAAACTTTATTTCATGTTTATGTTTAAGAATATTACGAAGACAATACGAAATGAGATGAGATTATGAGCTTACAATACGCAAATTATAAATTATTTATACAAGTAGTTTTCGTATAAAACATTTCTCCAGGGCGGTTTGGTATCCATTCCCCAGATTACACACGAGGGCATCCTTGAAAGAGTTAACGAGAGTTAGTAGTGAGCAAATGCTTTTAATTAATGTAACGAG
Organism: Harlomillsia oculata; assembly: GCA_019776145.1. Lineage (NCBI taxonomy): Eukaryota > Metazoa > Arthropoda > Collembola > Entomobryomorpha > Oncopoduridae > Harlomillsia > Harlomillsia oculata. The sequence continues at coordinate 6,744 of JABASF010003472.1, forward strand.
ACGTAATGGTATAAATGGAGAAAAGTCTTACTGCAAACTTGACAGCGGTTTTCATCCGAGTTATCCCCACATCCATCAATCCCAGAGCAAACAATGGCACTGGACCGACACAATCCATTGCTACATCTAAAAGGACAAAATTCCGAAGGCTGGAACTCCACTTGACATTTCTGCTCATTTTCATCCGACAGGTCTTTACAATCTGCAATCGCGTTACAAAATCTAAATTCTGGTAAACATTCCTTTGTAGTTGAGCATTGGAAAGTGCCCGGTGGGCATTTCTCTTTTCCAGAGCATCCCGATTCATCAGATCCATCCGGACAATCCTCTTGACCATCGCACACTTTCGCTTTTGATATGCACTTCACTGGAACAATAGCACCATAATCGGCCACAGATACTAAGGAATTTGCGTTCGAGTTCGGCGACTCATCCTGAGAAATCAAATCGTAATCCACATCTTTTCTTTCAGCTATAGCAAGGGCATCAGAGTTTCCTCCGGACGCTCCAGGCGAAACTGATTGAGTTTTATTGGGTGACCCACATTGAAAAGATTGTTCAGGGCATTCGGCCATCATGTCGCACATTTCATCCGAACCGTCTTCGCAGTCCCGTTTTCCGTCGCAAATAAAATACCAAGAAATACACTTTCCGTCTGAGTGACACTATGAAAATTATTTGAAAAATGATACTCATTTCAACATTCGCTTCAGACATTTCATTTCGAATGACATTGGAATTTGAAAAATGGTGAATTACGGAATTTTACCTGGAATGTGTTTTTGTGACAGCCAGTCATCCTCGCATTACACATTGTACTCGTTGGCGAACTACAGTCGCAAACCCCGTTGCTACAGATAGAATTCGGATCTGATAGCTGACACTGTAGGTTCGCGTAGCATGGGAACCCGAGCGATGTCGCCGACAACAATCCCCGGTAAGTTGGCAAACACCGACTTTTATCACTCGAAGGCGAAAAAGCAATGTCGCAAGTGCAAGCTGACGTTCCATCCAGCTTTCGTTGACAGTAAGCGTTTGCAATGGGACAGTCGCTATCTTCTTCACAATGTTGGCCAATCTCTGTAATTAAATTTATATAAGCTTTCCTTCGTGATTCCTTCCCCAAATTGAATTTTTAAGCCATTAATACTTTCTCCAACCAAAAACAGACAACTCACTCATATCAGTTGAGTAACACTTCTTAGTGAAACCATGAAGAGCTTTTCCAGGCTGACATTGACATCTTCCAAAAACCTTTGGCACGACGTACTTGCAATAGCTGTTTCGATCAGCAAGTAAACACTGATCGTTGTCGAAACATACGTCTCCCAATCTGGAGGCTACACACACAAAAATGTTCCAGAAAATTTAATTTACTTGTACTTACTGAGTACATTCAATCTGCTTCAGAGATGAAAGAAATCGAAGACAACCCTAGATACGAATCAAACTCACCACTATAGAACATGAAATAGCAAGAACAAGGATTTTGGAAAAGAGAAAACAAAGAAGCCTTTTTTGGAGAGAAAACCAAGCTCTTCAAAATAACAACGAAATAAGAGAGGTATGAGGACGCTTTTGATATTTGAAGCACTTCTCATGCTTTCACTGTTTGTCGTTTTTCGATTGCGGCTTATTAGCTTTCCTGTCCTATTTACTTTCCATATCATTTCACAATAACAATAAGGTATTTATGAGATATTTTGCTAATAACGACATGATGACGGCTTCAAGAAGCATAATAAACAATTTTAGTCATTCGTCTTTGTACTACTTCAATTTCAAGATGTCAATTTGTAGCATTTTTCCGCTATTGATGACGCACCAGAACAAGGATTTCCAAGAATAGAATAAAGCAGACTTGAAATACAATGAAATGAATGAAAAGAAATGAAAGCAGACGGGTAAAGTAACAAAAGAGTAACAAAAGATAAAATCCGTGGAAGAAAACAACAAAATGCGTAACAGTATTTTTTTGTTCGTTCAAATACACAATTCCTGTCGTACTTGTTCTATTTCATGACATGAAGTTTCTTTCCCCGTTCGGATCGAGAGATATTTTGTTCAGATTTTCTTCAGATGGAGCAAAAAAAACGAAAGACAGACGGAGATTCGCATGACCTCGAAGAGACTCGAAATGAAATCATGTACCTGGAGAAAATTGTATTATAAAGAATTCGTGACTTACGACTGAGACATGTGTGACGACGATAAGCAACGTATCCATCGCCACAGGCACAAACTCCATTGACGCAACCACTTGTCGGTACTTTCACTGAGCATTGAGAGTCAGTTTGACACTCGAAACCGAGTAATGTCCCTGTGTCAAAGTAAATATTACATGGTTAAAATAATAACATTCTTATGAGGAAGTGTCGATTACAAATTTTGAGCCTTTAGTATACTTTTCAGTGTTTTTGCGGAAGAAAAAGCCTTGAATGCAAAAACGTCTCCCACGCCATGCCATGCCGTAACACGTGTGATATCCCAACTAACATTTACATTTCTTCTATTTCGAGAGACCTTCGAGTTCGAATACTAACGAGCCGTGTTTTTTGTTTGCTTTGTTCAAATTCCAAGTGAATATATTTACATAATGAATATTTATGTTTAACGCCATCGGCTCAAGGGCGCAATTTCATTTAGCGCATGATGAAATGAAAGCACCAGCTCTTTATTCTTTTCCATTTCAACCGAGTGAAACAGCGAAACGGCTCTTAAAACTACAGAGAAAATGACTTTGTAAATTTACACCGTGAATGTTGAATTTCGCAAAGTGGAAGTTCCACAAGTGCCTGTTGGTTCTTTTTCCATATCATGACTTAATCACAAGAAGCTGTAGAAAGTGAAAATATGAAAATACTACGCATAAAATGGAATGGAAACCTTATGATTCCTCAAAATTTCATTTGGAAGCGAGTTCCAAGTCGGACTGGAGCTTCAAAGAGATACTTATAGAAACGGTTTGCGTCATTTGGATTGGACACAATGAAATAAAAAACTTGTCACGTTCCTGGAAATATAATTGGCATGAGTGTGGAACCACGGGAGATCAATCAGTTCAACTTCCTTTTTCCAGGCGAGAAAAACAAATTAGGATGTACAAAAGTTATTTCTCTATTTGTATAGAGTTGTCGTTGTCGTTGCCAGTTTGTCACCTTCTTAACATTTCGCAAAAAAAGTGGAAAGGGGACGAATTGTAGCAACATCGAAAATAAAATCCTTTTAAGCATGCAACAAAAAAGTAAAATTCACAATAATTTCTGCAGCTCGCTCGTGCAAATTCGATTTTTGATGCGCACTGGAAAAAATACGGTTGGTAAGAAAGTAACGATCTTCTCCACAAGTGGGACAGGCAAGACACAGTCTTTGGATTTTTATTTTATACGTAAACCGGTAAACCTGCTCGTTCTCAAAGTTGCTCTTTCCATTCATTTGATGCGAA
>JABASF010003473.1:0-10181 GCA_019776145.1 Harlomillsia oculata
CAGTGCGCGAGAGAGGAATGATGAGACTCAAACTTTTTGATTATAAGGCGTATATATTATTGTGTTGTAGGAGATATATCCTCTCCTCCTCCTTTTCCTTTCTCCAGCTTCTCCAGCAAACGAGAGGAAAAAAAGATGCTGGAAAGTTGGTGTATCTTTTACATTGTGTGGTGTCAGGATTCTTGTGTGTGAGTATCAAAAAAGAGCGGTTAATACTACTCAAGTCAGAAAGAATAAAAGCATATGACTTTTTCGGGACCATGCGAAATGACATAAGGCTTGCGTCTATTTTAAGTGTAATATCCTCTGGCTTTTTGGTATTGTCGTTTCCTTGTCGGTTTGTGCGGAGGAGGGAAAACCCGGGGATTCATTCAGGTGGAAACTGGACATCAGGAACTTGTATGAGCCACATTCATTCCAGAGGAAAAGACCAGTTGGGATTTTACCTCTGGAAGTTTAGAAGTTAGAATGTATGACGTATCGTAAAACGGTGGTACACATTCCGAAAAATTGTTATCTATACACCGGGAGGTTTTCCAGCAAGGTGAAAAGGTGGGTTTTTTTTCCAGACCCAAAAGTGAGTGAGACAAAAACCCGAGCCTTGGAAAGTCTTCCGCGATGAGAACAAAAGGGAACAAAGGGGTATTAGTGTTTCACCGTAGACATTACATCCATGACTCGTAAACCATAATACTATACAACACATATTTCAGAATCCGAATCCCAGGTTGAATTCCCGGGTAAAATGTGTAATCCGATAGGAATGAACAGAAGGTTGGAGAATGGGAAAAAGAAGAATCTTAGTTAGATTGTATATACGTGTATGTGGAGCTTTTCCTGGGTGAAATGTGAGCGTGTTTCTTTTCATCAAAGGGATTAATTCATTAGTGGGCGATGACGTTAATAAAAGTTGGGGAAGCCTTCTAAGATTTCTTCGCACGTAGACCTCGTCCTCCTCGTATTTTGTTTTGTGTGAGGAAAAAAGCCTTTTCAACCAATAGAAAGGACTTTTATAAGGACAAGCAATGTTGACTTTGCACTGGAGAAATGGGTAAAACCAAGGCGTGAGCTTATGTCTTCCACCAAGGAAGAACAACGAACCCCCCAAAAAAGGCTGGCATTTTTGCTTCCCTGGTTTTTTTTAGGAAAAGATATTTGCTATCGCCAATTGGAAGCTACTTGGCATTCTCTAGAACGGCAGTTCCTTTCCACTTACGTGACTTTTTGTTCTTCTCTTCTCCCTTTAACGCTCGTCGCCTTCTCCGCAGAACAACAGAGGAATACGTGTGTAATTTGGGCCGGAATGACAGTCTACTTTCTCTGTCAACCACTTAATTTTGGAACGTGGAATATTGGATGCGATGCTTTCTCTCGCTTCCTTGTTTTCTCTTTGTACAATGGGAGACATGGCTTTTTTTGCAATTTGCCATGTCTTTTTGTATACTAATGCATTTTCGCCCCGAGTCAAAGTTCATTGTTCTTTTTTTTGTCTCTCATTCTCACAAGTCTCAGAATTCGGATTTCGGGGACCACTTGGCTTTAGGAAATAAAAAAAACAACAATCTAAATTCAACGAGTATTCAAATCTTCTCCAAAATTTTTGCATTAGTAAATTGAAGTTCCATGTTTCAAAGCTTCTAGGTTGTACATCGTTCCAGGTGATGGCACTTGAATTCTTGAATTTTATCGATTGGATTTTGTGTACGGAATTTCAAAGGAAAGATTTTTGATATCAAAATTAGTACAGTTAATGAACTTGGAGTCAGTATGACCTTTGGCGACATTTCCTTTCCCAAAGCTTCGGAACTGGCGACGGCGGGCCCATTTGTCAGGAAGGGAAAGCAAAGTTAGACTTTCGGACAGAGTAAATCACAGGGCTGGAATGGAATTAGAATCAGTTGTGATTAAAGAGCGCCCAAAACATTTTCTCTTATACCCGGGCATATAGCCAGACATTTTCTCGTTCTCGGGACGCGATCTTTCAGTATGTCACGCAATTCGGAGAGTTCCCCTAGGGAAACGAGAGCAAACAGCGTCAGACAGACTGTGATAAAACAACGAGCCAGTAAATGAGAAAAGTGTAAGCCCCGCCAAAAAAAATCGGGAGTACTAGCGGCTACTAATATTGAACGTCCACTTTAAAAAGTCCTTTTTTCCCCTTACATTCCCAGGAATTTCACTCAGTAATGCATTACAGGACGAGTTTAATAGAGTATCACACGAAATGAGCGGGATTGAAAACAAGTCATCGTGTCATGACCCAAGCTCAAAGTCATCTTCAAAAGGGAGAGAATTAAAACCGATTCGGGGAGACTGGTGGAAACCTGTGATAAATATCCTATTTCATTTCCCTCCTCTCAAGCCTGCCTGTTGACTCTTGTGCGTATTTGGGTCGCAAAGTCGCAACTCTCGGAACAAACATAAAAACAAGCAAAAAAATGTGGAAATGTACGGAAAATAACACACAGTTTTGCAAAATTATACTTCGCAAAATCTCTTCCTGCGTTTCATTAATGACACCTTTGGTTTATTAATTGCTTCCACTTCCTTTTTGGAACGCGGTTGGAACCGGTTATTAATTGAAATATTCATTTCCACCGTCGACACATTGCAAATGAACAGGGTTTTGGAATCAAGTCTTTTCGTGACATTCACAAATTACAAAATACAGAATTTCCAGCTTTTTGGTACATTGTCCAGTTTTCTGGATGGTTGAGAAGAGAACGAAAGATCCGGCAGAGTCCCGGGTAATCCAGAAGCGACTGACTGCCCTGTTTTTTGTACGACATTGGCAATTTCTCAATTTGTACTTAAGGAACATGAGAGGATTTTGGTGCGTGAGCGCGTGCCAAAGCAACAAAACTCGATTCTTAAGAAGATTTTGTAAGATACATCCATTCCATTTTGTGTCCATGTTGTTCGTAATGCCGTGTTAAGTCATCTTCATTTCCCAATTCAATTCATTCCCTTTATGGGGAAAAGGGAGATAAGCCTTTTTCCGTCGTTTATCTTGTGTCTAGTAAATAAGATGTGGTTCTTTTAAGCCCGGGTTTTTATATGGGAACCGAATGGGGACCCGGAAGGAAAATTCGTGGATTACACAACTTTGTATCCAGAAGAACTCAGTTAAAGTGAGTACCGTGTACAAAAGTACAAACATGACATGATGGACACAAATGGTTCTTTACCACGTGCCAGTGACAGAAGAATGTGTCCAGAGAGTGTATAGCTGGAGAATTCTAAAAAAAAACACAAGCTCTTTTTTATGCATGTTCAAACATCTGCTTGGTCCCTTAGAATCTCACCCGGGGAAAAAATGTAAGATTTTCAAAATTCTGCTGGTGTTTTGTGTGTGTGGTTGTTCACAAAGAAATGGTGAGCGGTGAATGTGGTGCCTTGTGTTCTTCTTTTCCCGGTGCCAAAAAACATTTCTGGAAAACATTTCCATGCACATATTTGCTCTCCGAGAAATTCAATTTAGGAGTAACGAACCGCACGATATTTTCCAACTGACCATTTTTACCTTCAGGAGCTGTCACATGAGACTTTTTCAAAAAAAAAAAAATATGCTCAAGTTTATTTTTTGAAATATACAGAATTCATGTTCAACGTTCATTTTGACACATGGAAACGTGCGTTTGAGATAGTGATTTCCACCGCATTCTTCCCGGAACATCTTTACTCTTACGCTTTACAAAAGGGGAAAACTCCTATAGTGAGTGAAGAGCACATGAAGGCAAAAGTGACTTTCTCTTTCAACTCGATGGAATTGAATTCACTCCAATTCATCCAAATAGAGCCGAGCCGAACAACAAACTCTCTCCCGTTTCTTTACTTTATATATAACAGTTGAAGAGAAAAACCGAAAAAATCCCGTTTTTATACCGAAAAAATCTCGTTTCCCTGTCCCTGTCTCCAAATAAAGAGATGAGGAGTTCTGACTTTCCATTTCTCTTTGACGCATTCTTCGTGACAAAAAATTGATTTCTGATAACTCGAACCCATGTCATCTATTTGACCCGATTTTCTACAAAATTATGAGCATTTTTGATTACCCGTTTCGGAATTGTTTGATTTGGAAATGCTAGCAGCATTAAATTGGGTTATAGAATCCTTCTCGTTCGTGCCAAAGGCCTAAGCCATCTACTTTGTGTCATCGAGCCGTTGGAAACTGAAACCGTGGAATCCGGATTTTCTGCTCCAGATGGGAAGTAGAAAAGCTAAAAGATCAAAGTCGACATGACCCGAGAAATACAAAACGTGAATGTGACACATTTACATTCAATTCCTTCCGTTTTTGCATTTTCCCTTCAGTAGAGACAAAAGCCTAAGGCAAAATGAAACAAAGGGAAAAGAATACATCAGTTGATTTATTCCCCGACTTTTACTAACGGATTTGACTTTGCACGCGACACGATTGAGAAAAGAGCAAAACTAAATGTACGATTTCCAGCAATTTCCAGAAAAAGACACATTCAATTTTCTCCTTGTACCAATTTTCATGTTAGGGAATCTAAGCGGGTTTTGACTTTAACAAGGACACGAAATGACATGTTACTTGTCAAAACAGACTGGATGGAAACCCAGCTGGATTTGACTCTTTTGAAACGTACAATAACCATTTCTATAAGGATCTGATGTCATAAAGCAAAATCCTTGGATGAGGAAGATCCCAAAAAACGGGATCGTTTTAGCATTAATTTTCACAAAGTTGAAAAAGTTGGGTTGGCTATAAAAATGCAACTTTCAGTTCCTTGTCTTTTTTACGTATTTTTGTTTGGCAGAGTCCCAAATCGTTTATGAATAACTGTACATTTTCAAAAAAAGACGGTATGAAAGGAAATTCCGCAGTCATAGTCATTTGGCTTGACTCTAGAAGTGATTTTGAAGAAATATAGTAATGTAATGTAATGTATACAGTGTTATATATATTTTTGTACGTAGTACGTCGTGCTTGTCACAATGTCACCAATGTCACATCTCACATGGTGTCCCCGTGTCGCATCCCACCGTTGTTGCCCATTTTTTGTATAGCGACTGAGTCCAAACTGGGTACAGTGGTCAAAAAACAAAACTGTCAAAGAGTTTTGTGAGGACCATTGTTTTGGTAAGATCAGACGGAGAAGACGGGAGCATCGTCAAAGACGCAGTGTTTCTTATATATACCTGCCAAGAAAACTAAGTCCCGTGCTTTTCTTCTTGTATTGACCCGAAAGGAGAGGAGAAGATTCCCGAAAAACACCAGGACGTTGAGCAAACGACGTAATGGGCATCCCTCCGTCAAGTCAAAGCCAAATAAAGTGTCTAGGGAATTTTGCTTCTTGACTCCTGCCAGGGAAAAAGCGTTACTGGAAAGAAAACATGTAGTTTTCCGAGCTACATTTCACTAAATGACAGTCGTGAGCAAGACACGACTTCCTATAAGCTTTTTCCCTTCCTTCCTTTTCCTTATTTTTTACTTTTTGGGACACAAGGAAAAAGAACTTTCTTTTCCTTTTGCTTTTCCGTCCTTCTTCATTCCGAAAAAGGATACTTTTTTTGTAAGCAGCCACCACCGCTTGCTTGCTTTCTCTCCTTCTGTGAGTGAGAGATAAAGAGCCTAGGACGAGTCTTGTATTGCATGTTGAATACATGCATAAATTCCACCAAACTTCTTCCTTCATTCCCACTCTGCATAATTCAACAAGACTTTGAATGCCTAATTGACAAGGAGTGTTGATAAGAATGGACGTCTCCAGACGTCACCACTTGTTCAACACATTCAAAATCTCACCGTATAGTATAGTCTCCATTTTGTGCAATTTGAACCCGCATTCGCAAACTCGGAGACTTCGGTTTCCAGTGTGTCTAATTTCTTGTCAGTTTGTCCTTTCCTCCTTTTAGGTATGTAAATAAAATATCAAAAAATCAGTGTTTCCAATTTTTCGATTCCGTTTTCCTATCAACAAATGAGCAAAACATTCTGTTTGCGAATCCAGTCAAGAACCACCTTGTTTGATATTTAAAAGTTGTTCAAAATATGCCCGCTACATCAAAATTCGTCAACGGGTTGAAATGGCAACAATACAAACGGGGTGAACGGTGAACCCTTTGAAACTGTGTTTGAACGAGGAGACTCATTTCAAGTTGTGTAACAAGGAGTAATCCACATCCTCAACAGTGTAATAAGAACGTAATGTCCTTTTCTTATCTGAAGTTAAGGGTGGAGGAAGATAACGTGCCGCCAAGTCATTTCACTCGGGACAAAAAGCCGACTCGAGCAAAAGCAACGAAAGAGTCCTTGTGAATAATTGATAAAGTGCGTGTAAGTCGAGAGCATTGTGCCGACTGTGCACTTATCATATTACACACAAACCGGCGGGAACTTACTCTCTCTCCGATTTCTTCAAAGATAACACCAAACGGGGCGAAAGGGGATGGGCACCTCACAAAAATACACTCACTCAAAACCCTACACGCAAAGTTCACGTACTAGTCAATCCTGTCAAATCTTTGTTCGGATTTCGGGGGGTACACGTTTTTACCCTCCGAAAACAAAGAAAATTAGTAGACGACGAAGTAGCTTAATTTCAAAATTCGCATCATCGTGTTCGCGACAGTAATTTTTGCAATTTACCATTCACTTTGAAAGGAACCATTCTGGAGGACTGGGGCTGGGAAAACGTGTTCGTGTAGCATTTCTCGACTCACATTTCACGAAAGGAGCAACATTGATTCATTTCCTTCATGCACGCGCAAGAAAGTTGCATTTTATGCAAACAAGATAAGTGGGCGGCTGAAAACCTCTTTTATCATTGTGTATTCATCTTAATGGAGTGTATGTGTCTTATTAAGCAAGGAGGGAGGTGCCAAGCGCCCCGGCGGCATTCTGTCCAGGCACACTCGGCTATGCCTTCTAATTGCTCACGCTCTGTTTAACTCCATAACCTGGAAGCCTGGAATGTTACATTCTCCAGTGTTCACATTTCCCCCTTTTTTTCAAAGGAAACAGAAAAACATACCGACCGTGAGTCGACTACATTTTACTTGGCCTGAACAAATTGACGATGAAAAAGAAATGCAAGTTCGTTTCGGCATCCACGACGCTTGAGAAACGTTTGTCGTCAAGCTCCAAAAACTCGTAACTTAATCATTTACCTGAAACATGAAACACGGAAACGTCAACTGGACAAAATATCCTGGATGCATTTTATTTTTTTAAAAATGTTTAAATTAAAGGTGGTATTCTGGGAAGCAACTTTTTGCTGACAACATTTGTGCTCAGTGAGGGGTAATAAAAGGTACTAAAATGATGAAAATGGCATGGCCGCTCGTAATTTTACCTGTTACACGAGAACCTACCCGTTTGGAACGGAATGCCAATAAATTAAGTGAACCGTGTAATTTATCTTTATGAATATTGTCACATGGACTGACTGGTGACTATAGGGAACGAAAAGGTTCTATACCATGTTTGAAAACTTACCCGGTTGTCGGTGAGGTCAACAAAAGGAAAATTGCCTTAGCCAACTATTTTTAGCAGTAATGAAGGTAAATATCATAACAATTAATGTGTAATAAATAACGGAATCAAACTTATGACCAGGTGTATAATTGAAACGAAAGTATATATTTCAAATATTCAAATACGAGTATAAAAGGAAATAGGGTTTCACAAATAGATGTTAATCTGACATCCTCAACACAAAAGAGTGGAGTGACCAATGTGATTTTGAAACGCACTCAAAGCCCAACGAGGAGCGAAGCTGAGGAAATCCAGGAAAAATTGCCTCGTAAATCCGGGAAGTATTCACAATGACCCGTTTATATTGAGAGCCGGTCCGGGTACCATAATTTTTATGTGGCACTTGTACCTCCGTGGAATAAAAAAAGATAAGAGCGAGAGCAAGCGGGGAAGAAAACCTGGAACTAATTTTCATTCTGATTACGACTTTGCATTCCTTCTATGCTTTAATACGAAACCTTTCCTTCATGATGACACATGGAAACCTTCCAGGACATGCTGGAAAGAATGCATTCCAGAGGAACTCTGGAGAGGAAACGACACAATGAGAAATCAACGAAGCCTTCTAAACATTGGAATATGGGAAAAAGAGAAGGATGCTTGCATTAATTCTGCAAAGGAGCTTTTGACAGAAACCCCGGGCCGAATTACACATTCGGTTCTCCGTTTATGTGAAAAAAAGGAACAAAAGGATAGAAAGTAAAACGTGCGGCCCTGTGTCTCATGAGACTCAAGGGATACTTTCTCTGGGACAATTTTGAGGGGAAAACCCTAGATTTTATTCAGACTTTAGGGAATACTATATATAGTTGTATAATTGTATATGCACAAATGGGTCGACGTCGACATGGACTCGTCGACAACGTTCTTCGTCGACACGGAAGCAATGTTATAATACTTTACACATAGGAAACTATTACATGCACTGTCTCCACTTTCCTTACTGCAGATGAGAGACGAGAGTCTCCATAAATTGCTCTGAGACATTTCTCCCGATTATAATTGCGGGTCAAATTAATTCATGGTGCTTTTTATGGTTCATTCAGACAGCATTAGTCATTCTGTACTATTTCTTATCGTTTTCTTTCTCTGAATAAAAAAGTTGCCACAGGATTTTTTTTAGTCGGGAGGACATGAAGAAGATTCTGCTCTGCATACTTTTCTCCGTGGAAAGATGCATGTCATGTCATATTGTATAAAAGATGATCAGATGTTACTATTCCCAAGCTTTTTGCACAAGATTTATTCACTAGTCAGCTAATTATAGAGCGTATCTAAAGGCTTCCCAAAATTTCAGGGTTCATAAATTTACTAGACAATTTTCTTACGCTGTGCGCTCTCTTTTCCAAAAAAATTTCTTTGCCTTTCCTCTTGCGCAATTGTCTTTCATTTCATTGCCCGAGGCTGTCCTTTGCCTTTTATTATCATTTATTGCTTTCTTTTGTTTTCCAGATTTGTTTTCGTAATTTTCTTGGTTTCCTCCTCTTTTCAGCTTTGAATAAGAAGTTTTGCATTCTGTGCCACAAAAGCAAATAAAGCAAACTCGTTTCTTATTCAGCGATGAAAGATTCAAGGTATTCCGGTTGAGCTTAAAACAAAATTAATTATTAGAATAACGAATTTTATACGCCGATTAAACTCAAGTTTCAGAATTTCCCGTAATTTCGTAGTTTGAAAAGAGATAACAAACAACTTCCGACGGTTCGTAGCCACCACCGGTGGCTTTTGTGTTGTTATACGTCATACTTTTCACAGTTTCCTCTCTTATCTTGTTCCAACACTTTTGTTTTGTTAACTTAAAATTTCCAACAGAATCTTCAAACAATGAAATTTTGAAATGAAAATCGGATGGGAGAAAACTAAAACGCTTCGTGTTTTATTTTGTGCTTGCTCTAAGCAAATTACCAGGATTGTTTGTATTGGCAAAAAGACCGATAAAACAGCAATGTCAGCGCGTGTATGGCGAAAAGCGTTCCATGAGTTCCATCCCATGCATTATTTGTGAACGTCTACTCGCACAAATTGTAAGACAAGAAAGACAAAGGAAAGTCAGCAGTTTGACTTTCTATGAACTCTGTGATTTCTTTTTTGAGCTAGACGGAATTCGGGTATGAGCCAACCCTATAGGAAATCCCGATGCCCGTTATTTCACCGTGCACAGCATTTTCGCAATGACACTTGTGTGCCATAAATCGGAGAGAATGCCGTATGCACTATTTACTATATTTCCCCATTTCCCCCATAGACCACAATAACGCCCAAATTGATTGACCATGTAAGGACCTTTAAGAAAGCTCCAGTCACCGTGAAAGCAGCTGCCTCCTACTTGTTTTGTACTGGGAAAGTTTTACGTCTTGAGACCCTTGTTTTGAGGAACATTTGTCCATTCTTCCTCACCCGGCATGTCGCATAACAAGGAGAAATTCTCAAAATCTTGAAATGCCCGGGAGTGGACGTGTGATTGGTGGAAACCGTGTTATGCTCGTCTCCTGGACTTGGTTTTTGTAGCCTAAGATTTTGGTTCCAGTGCATTCCATTGAAATTTTCTTACGATGTCTATTAGGCCATTTGGATGGGCGATGCACTTCATAAACAGACTTTGAGAGACGAGATACAATGGGTTTTCCGATGGTTTGGATTGGATGTAATGCTCAGCACACGAAAGACTTTCAAAACG
>JABASF010003474.1:0-10180 GCA_019776145.1 Harlomillsia oculata
TCTAGCATGGCCATTCATCTCAAGAAAAAAAAATGGAGAGCTTACATATACACATAATTTGTACTACATTATGGATAGTCGTTGTGAAATAGGACAAGAAAATAGTAGTTTTGCGTATTACGACTTTACGACATTTGGAGCTTGTTGTTGCTTTCGTTCCTAATAAATTTCTAAGAAATGCTATAAGAAAGGAAATAACGGGGAAAAAGTAAGTGGGATTTTCTTGGGGTGTGGGCAAGTCGGCTAGTCAAGGGAGAGAGAATGAACAATCAGCGGTGAGCTTAATTAATACTGTGCCGTCCTCACTGATTACACATTTTGTGAGGGCATGCATATTAGATTTCTCTGGAGATAACAGTCCTTCTGGACTTTTAATGGGTAACCTTCCGTATCAAATTTTAAAAGGAAAGTCTTAATTCCTTCCTGTCGACCCGTGCATGTTACTCTCGACTTTTCCTTTTGCTTCTCTTATTCTCAATGTGCTTCTTTCATGCTCTTGCTCCTTTCGTGTCATTTTCCGTACGGAGAAAATTCTGTAAGTTGAGAGACCAGTCGTGGAATATGGTTTCCCGTTTTTCCTTTTCATTTTCACTTTTACCAATTATCCGAGACAGAGACTATGGAACTCAAAACTGCACACAACAACATTTCTGACTCAGCTTCCAAAGACTTTTTGGAAGGCCACCATGCTCACCAAACCCAGAAGCCACTAGACACACTTTTCCCTCGTCCTTATGATGATTATGAAAGTGCAAAGCTTTGCGAGTCTCCACTCTCTCCCTTCGTCTAATTGTCCCAGAGGAAGATCATTTTTGCTCCTAATCAAAAGTTGCCACTGTGCTCCCCAGTAAAACTGTGAGATCTCTTGTTTCATGGCACAATTACTTGCTCACAATGCTCTTTAAATTATTCTTTCTCTTGTCATTCCCAGATTTTTTTCATTTTTTAAAAACACGCACACATTTTTACCCTTTCTTTGTTCCCTTAAGAATTACTTCTGGCTCTCCATTCTTGTTCTAATTGTTCGCACATTGTAAAGAGTGCCAAGAGCTAAACATACATGCTACAATACAAAATGAATTGAAAGAATTGAAAGCCTTGAAACTTACGTTCAGAGCTGGATTTCTCAAACAGGGTTTCAGTCAAAATTAAAATTGTACATACACGAATTACGTAATGATTGTTTTAACGCTTGATTATGCTGGTTTTTCGACAGTGTTTGAAAATTGTTTCAGCATATACAACTTTGAGATACAATAATATTTGCTTTAGTCCTGAGGAATGTTTCACATTGGAAATTCAAAACATTGGAAATTATTAGTGCATGGGAAAGCCCTCAATTATCAATTATCATGAGTAAACATTGAGTTAGTGTACCACGAAGAGAGAGACACAAGGGTCCTTGTCACCCTTTTCACTCACAAATGGATCTCTTCCAGAAAGGCAAACTTGTTCAGGAAGCGGAAATGACGCTCCAACTCATGTTCTCACGTTCCCCCTTTAACGTTTTTCTGCACTGTTGGAAGTGTGAACGCTTTCCAGGATTTGAAGCGGAGATGACTTTCAACGATATTTTCTCAATGCTGGAGAAAGCATTCTTTGTCGTGACAGAAACGACTGTGACAATGGATTTCAAGACGATTACACACTTTAGCAAAAAGGAGAAGAATGAAAAGTACTTTACGATTGGATTATAAAGTTGGATCTTTACACAATGTAAAATGTTAATTTAAATAAGTTTTTGCGTAGAACGATATTATGTTATTCTAACGAAGAGAATGATTGTGTTATTTTGTTACGGGGTTTTAATATAATTCGCTCTTGCGAAAGTTGAGATTACAAGTTTTTGAGAGAAACAAGTTAATTATATTCTTGTCTTGGCACACCGGCATCCCAAAAAGCCAGCCTTCTTGTCAGTGCGAAAGTTGGTTTGGTTGTTTCCACATCGAGACGTGCAAGCGGAATGAGACTTAGCTGACGATGCTTTCGTTTCTGCTGGAAAAGGAAAGTCGTGCGCCTGTGAAAGCATTGAGTTTCCAGGATTTTTCCAGGTTTTCCTGGCATAACGTTCCTGCCAGTTGCCATTGCAAGCCAGTAGTTACAGACAAGGCACAGACGGACAATTTTGTTCCACCCTATTCGAAAACATGGGATTTTGTGCACAAGTTGGGGCAGAGTGAGTTAAAACTCGAAAGCTGCTGGTTGCCCATGGTCATCTTGGCAAAATAAGCAGAGTCCATATAGACAATTCGATATGAGGCAAACACAGGTTATTTTGAAGGAGAAAATGCAGCGTTGAAGACGAAGAGAGGAGACATGTATAGTGTATAGTAACTACAACTGCTACTGGAATCCTGAAATAGTTAAGTAATCTTTTTGGTTGTGAGTGTACCAAAGAGACCTCAAGACTCAAGAAAAGCTTCTGTTATATTCCTGCTAAGGCCACTTCATAAACTTGTTGGGAAGGAGGAAAAGTTTTGTAGCAACAGACACAGATTTGATACGGCAGCAAGTGTAAATTCTTGTTTGTAGTTCTCTCGACCATTTCATGGACTGTGAGAAAAGGCCTTAAGGCTGTAAGACTCGGGGCATACGGACAAACTACGCAGGAAAAGGGTACACTCTACAACACATTCTTAAGTATACTATCAGAAGAGAGTCGAAGTGTAAGTGTCCACGAGTCGAGACCCAGGGGTGACACTTTGGAGACAAAATAATCCCAAGACTGAAGCTGACGTACATTTGTACGCGTGGATGATAAATCGACACAATTTTACACGGACAACGACTGCCTGTTTACGTCGTGCTATTTTTTCCTTCGTTTCATTTGACGCTGGCACTTGTTCCTTGGAGAGCTAACCGAATTATTGTCACACTCGTTCACCTTCACACTCTCTTCTTACCTCTTTTTCCTCATCATGTTCCTTTAGCTTTCTTCCTAGCACGTCCTGTTTCTTATTGTTACACTTTTCTTCACAGGAAATACTACCTGGAGAAAGAGGGAAATTGAATCCACCCATCCTCTCCCGATATCAAAATGTAATTGAACTCATTAATCATGTTTCCATTATCACCAAAACATTATAGTTTACTAAATATTAATGATTTTTTAAACCCTTTAACCTTTAACCTATTTCCACATTACACACAATTCTTCGATTCATAAAACCATCGATGAAAGGACATGGATAGTCATCCATTCATCCGAATCGTAATGTTAATGATATTGTCACAGATTATTTACTGTACAACCAATTTAATAGGTCAGTAAACATTAACAACCGTGTAATAAACATTTGGAAGGGATTGTTAGACAAATGGAAAATGTCTTTCCTTTGGAGTAGATTAGAAGGAGCAACGAGCAAGTTTTATTCGTTTTTTCTGGGTGTAAATAGAGCGAATTAGACGAAAGCGAACAGTGAAAGGCTGTTGATGGCCCCGTCATCAAAACAGATTGGAGTGGGACAGGAAGTACCGCCCACTGAGATTGGGAAGTGTAAGACGAAGAAGCTATATGGACAATTTCGCAATGCACACATTTGGGAACGAGTATTCCAAGGATAAAAAGTGAAATGGGATTCTGTTGTGATGGCCTTAAAGCCTCGTGACATAAGGGAAGAAGAGAAAAGAGATGCTGACGAGGACAATCGTCAAGTCGTCCTCATGAGTTCTCCCATTGCCGATGGGTTTGCACTTTGCAGCAGCAGAAGCGCCTTGTGCCTGTGACGTACAACTTCAACTTGTTCTTGTCCTACAACAAATTGAAAGGCAAATGTACAGAAAAAAAAGAAGCTGAGAAGACGGATGTGTGAAATGATTCGAAGACTTTCTCTCCTTTACTTTTTCTTCCTCACGCTCAAACTAGTAAGACAAGTAAAGTCGAAGCTCTCAACTCACAAGAGAAGAAGAGCTTGGCTTCGAAATACATATAGCATTCTGGAGGTATTACATAGTCAAAGTAGCTGGTTGAATTCAGTTTTCAGTAACTGTATAGTATTTCGTATTCCGAATTCTTTAATATGAAAACTTATAAAATACTGAATGTGAATTGTGCCTGCTTTCTTTCACATATTGAGTTCACACGTACTGTTTCCTACGTATGTTTCATATAACAACTTGTGCACCACTTTTTACAGTATGCGCTTTACATATGCTGAAGACTTTTTTCTCTCTGCATTATTTCACTTATGGATCGGTCGCTACGTTAGGTTTCATACATGTTCTAGCTTTCATTCAGTTGTGTGCATTGCACATCTCGAGAAAAGTGTATAAGAGGACAAGACAGGCTTTAAAAAAAGTAAAAAAAACCTGGGCGAACGAACCAAAACTTCAAGTCTCAGATACAAGTCTAAGATAAGTATAGGTACACGTATACACACATGTCTCCACTTTTTCTTTGCTTTATTGAGTTTCTCTTTTTCTTTTTACGCTTATTCCAGTATCTCCACCCTGTTCATGTTGTAATGCCACTTTGTCTTCTCTCTTTTCCTTAACTTGAATTCAGATTAGACTTTTTTCCCCTTCAAGTTTGTGTATGGCATTTCCCCGTGCTTTTCTTTCTTTTAGGACAGCGTACCGCTCGGGGCGAATCAATAAAATGCATTTGGCTGCTTGAGTTCGTCGTGCAAAATCCAAATCGGCACAAGTGGAGATGAAAGTAAGAAGAGAAAATAAGCGAAAGTGGAGTAACACTGAACACTTCCCCATATGCATACATTTACCGGAGTCTCTCAAACACAGAGACATTCACAAGGCGAGAAAAAACGACAGGATTCAGGCTATTCACGTTTCTACGCAGAGAATGAAGAATGCAAAGGGTTTGTTTTTGTGTGTAAGAGCCAAAGACAGTCAAAGTCTCACTGGACGAACGAACGCCCTTTTCCTCTGATCGAGAGCACGGTGGAAAGAAAGCAGAGTCTTTTCTAAGCCTTCAGGCGTAGACTTTACAAGGTTCATGTTTTCAGATAATGCTTTGTATATAGTTTGAGACTCAAGTGTCCCTTGGGAAACTTCGAAAAAAGAGATGGGTCGGGTGCTTTCTTTTCCATGCTCATTCACTTGATTCACTTTAAATTTCCCTCTATACTTTCTCTCTTCCTCGGCCTGTTTTACATTCTCTCACAACTTGCTCAATCTCATTACCCCAATTTTATAGACACTTTTTCCTTGTCTTGTCTTCAACAGATGTAACATTTTGCAAGCAAATAAGAAAATACGTACACAAAAGGAAACTTATCCAAAAATAGAGTGGTTTAACTTGAAACATCCTCTGTCCTTTTCTATGTGTACTCTCCGACTTCCTTCCTTAAAATAGAGTTTGTCTGACCTACATTATCTTAAAAACTCGTTTTTGCTAATTCAACTTCTGTAATATTGTTGATTACTCACAGTCATCACAGTACAGAGTACAAGGTAAAGGTAACATAGAGGAATTCCTTCAACAGACCACCGATCTCCATACAATAATGTTACAGCAATATAATGCATTTGTTTTCAAAAACGACAATCAGCATTAAAATTATGAACCACGTATGATTTTTATAGACAAAATCTTGCACAGTACGCAAATGTAAAGTTGATTCTTTTTCATGAAATTGATGTGATTGATTACAATGTACGTTATCATCAATCATGTTTCCATTGTCGATTCCCATGGACCGATCTTGTGTACGATAAGGGGAAATCCACACTGTGATTTTTTTTACCAAAAGTGTCATTAATCATTACATACAATCTTTACTAATTTCCGATACTGAGTGAGTGAGAGTTTACCAGGATTCCATAAAAATAGTTAACGGATCATTTTAAAGGTTGACCTTGCATATAAAACAATACCTATTTCAATAAAACGCATATAACAATAAACTTTTGGTTTACCTGTTGCTCTTGATAAAGGAAATGTGATTGGAGATAACCTCAAATACATAATGCACTGTTGGATAATGTCAATTGAAAATCGGGATCTTATCACAAATCGAAAGGACATAATTTCAATGACCTATTTGATCAGGACGCTGGCTTATTTGAGCATGTAATTTAATTGTGAGGATGCTCAGGCCCAGAGTTTAATTAAAGTATAGTTTATTCCTTAAAGCTTTTAAAATTATGGTTATCCAGCATAAGTTAAGTATAGGTTTAGCAGTTGGTGGTATCGTGACACTTATTGTTGTGGGAATTGTTGGTTGGATTGCTGCACCTAAAATTATAGAAAATCGGATTAAGCAGGTGAGGAGTTTTCGACATTATAGAAATTTTGGGATTTTTGGAATCGTTAGTTTTGATTTTTGACAGTTAATCCTAAGATTTTGGGGTGTAGGAAACACGATTAGAAGAAGGGAACTTAATCTGGGACAAATGGGTTGACATTCCCATTCCAATTACACTCAGCTTCTACTTTTCAAATATTACGAACGCTGACGCTGTCAACGATGCTTTAGAGAATGGACGAGACTATGTGAAACCTCACATGGAAGAAGCTGGTCCATACGTGTACCGGCAAAGACGAGTGAAAACGAATATTACATTTGACGATGAACATGACACTGTCAAGTACATTCAAACAATATCGTACACCTTTGATGAAGAAGCCTCATGGCCTAGAACAGAAGATGATAGGATCAACATGGTCAACATGCCTTTGGTTTGCATTGCAACAGTGCTCCGAACTTTGAAACAAATTCCTTTATTCATTCAAACGATTTTGGCGAATTTTATGGTGAACATGGGAGAAAAACTGATTACTAAAGATGTTCGCATTGGTGACGTCACATTCAAAGGAGTGAATGCATCTCACTACGACGGACTCGTTGCATTAGCAGAAATGATTGGAATTCGAATGCCAGCGGAAATGCAAGGTGGGAAATGGGGAGTGTATCTCAACAAAAACAACAGTCACGACGGGCTCTACGAAGTTTACAGAGGGAGACGGGATTCTTCCAAATTCGCAACAATTCGGACTGTGAACGGAAATTCCCATCTGCCTTTCTGGAAACAAGATTGGTGCAACAAAATCAATGGGACTGATGGAATCATGTTCCCACCTTTTGTGAAAAAGGATTCTGTTCTTCATGTCTACATTCCGGATGTTTGTCGAGCCTTGCATATCATTTTTAGGAAGGAAGTTGAATTTGAAGGAATTCCAGCTTATCGTTTCATCGCTGACCCAAATATCTATACTACGCCGTATGTCGAACCGGTATGCTGGGCCACTATAGTACAATTTTGCAATACATCATTCAACTCTTTTTGAAAAGCATTGTGTTTAAGTTTAGTCTACATTTTGACGATTTTGATTAGGAAAACTGGTGCTATTGCATCACTCCAGGAGAACCTTTGAATGACACATGCGATGCAAGCGGAGGTGGACGTCTGCTAAGTTGCAAATCAGGTATCGAGCTATCATATGAGATCATAATAATTAATCATTATTACACGACACTTCGCTTTGTCTGGTACCCTCGGAAGCAACCTATGGC
Source organism: Harlomillsia oculata (assembly GCA_019776145.1). NCBI lineage: Eukaryota > Metazoa > Arthropoda > Collembola > Entomobryomorpha > Oncopoduridae > Harlomillsia > Harlomillsia oculata. The sequence goes on from JABASF010003474.1 coordinate 7,476, forward strand.
AGTTTAAAACTTACCTTACCTAATTTAATTAACAAACAACAAAACTTCTAATCATAATATTACTTTTAAAAGGCGCCCCGATTATTGCTGGAAAACCTCATTTGCTACATGCAGATGACGTCGTGACGGAATTCATAGATGGACTGAAACCAGATGACAAGAAACATGACACTTTCATTGACATTGAGCCTGTAATAATGAAATTAATTTTAAAAAATACTTAATACTAATGAGCACACGACTAAATGCAACCTGATTTATAGAACACTGGTTTTCCCATAAGAGCCCACAAGCGCCTTGGGGCAGGTCTGGAAATCCAAACTCTTCCAGGATTTCCGCCTCCATTTGACCGATTGCCGTATACTGGAATTCCTATGTTCTGGGCTGATGAAGTAATAAATGTCATTCAAATAGCATTCATTTTATTCATTGATTCAATGATGTCCAATTGACATGAGACTTGACCTTGTGATAAAATTGATAAACTGTCGTGTTTTAGGAAGGTACGCTGGATAAAGAATTAGTCGACGAGCTGCATTCACGAATGGTCACTCCAATGAAAGCAGTCAATATCGGGAAATGGGTTGGAGTTGGCGTTGGGATTGCTCTTGTCCTTGGATCAGTTGCGACATTTTTTGTATTCAAAAAGTAAACACGTTACCAGTCATGGAACTGTGAAGTTTATTAACACATAATCAACTGAAATATAGGCAACGTACAAATTAACAAAGTGACAGTCTTGAAATGATAAGAACAAAACAGATTTTGCTCGAAATTATATTACATAATAAAGACCGTGATATTTTTTAAAAACAAGTATAATCTCTGATACTATTTTAATTATATGGTTAATTAAATTCAATTAAACAAATCTTCATCATCCTCATTGCAACAATGACAGTCTTTGATCCCACGACATAAACACCCGGGTACACATTTGTGTGTTTCAGTTCCACGACCACTGTCCTAAAGATATTAAATTGGTATAATGGAGAGTAGTTTAAATTAAATACAGTTAGTTCAACAGTTCCTTTGTGGCTTGTACAATAATTGGGAAATTAAATATTACCTTTGTTCCGAATCCGTGTCCAACGCTTGGAAAAGCCGATGTTATCATTATAAAAACAGAGCACCAGACAAAGATCGCGCAAAAAATGGATTTCCAACTTGATCCAATAAAGCCAAGCTTGGCACGATTAGAATTATGTTTACCATTCCAATGAATAGATATCATGATTTTGAGTAGGACAGGGGCGTATAATCTCTCCTTCAGGGTAGATTGCGGGCGGAAATGAAAATCAAATGAAACGAACTTAAGAATTGTAAATTAGTAATTTAAACTTATAAAGTCTCTTGTTGAATTCCACAGCTGTCACATTCTATGACACACAGCCACAGCCCATAGACATTGAAGGTTCCTTTTGTTGAGTTCAATGAATGAGGAATCATGAGTCAGAGGGACGCTGGAAAAGTTATCTGAGTAATGAGTATGCAGAAAAGTGTGAGAGTGCTGTGTTTTTATGCCTCAAATGTCCGTAAATGGTTTATAGTAGGTAAGGCAATAAAAATTCTGTCTCCTTCCTTATGCAATGACAAAGGCACAGAGAGTCGAGTCTTCCTTATTTTGCAAAGCTCCGAAAAGTTTCTAGACGCTGCGAATGAAGTTCACTTTTTCCATGCATAAACATGATATGTGAACAATATGCAAAAAATTGAGCAAACACTCATATCGTACGAAAACTCTCCAATCATAAAAAAGTTTGCGAGGGACAATGTTTACACCTGACACCATTACATTTACAGCAGGATACCCGAATCATTTCAAATGCGCAAAACGATTAACAATGTTAATAATACAAGTTATATTTGCGGTTGAAGAAATTGAGGCCAATTCATTCCTGATTGTTTTTTGCTTTCTGTCAACAATAAAATGATTTAAAAATCGTATTTTTCGCTTTTGGCTTGCTACGATTAAACAAACGAGATTACTTCTCGCTTTAAACATTCTTTGAAATTATGTATGTAGGAATAGGAACACCGTTTAAAACTATGTTGCACAATCTTATAAATCTATAAATCTATGAATTGAATAACAGGTTTTCAAAATGCTAGCTGATTATTCTTTTACTAAATTTTATTTTTCAGGTTTTTTTTATGCGAAGAAGTAAGAAGTGTGACGGATTGCACTGAACACGGAACAGCAATTTTCAATGTGCTACGTCTACGTCCTACGTCCAATACAAACATGTAGAATGGAAAGCAAATGCTTCCATTCGGATTTTATTGGCGCTTTCTCCACGCTGGAGCAGTGAGAGCATTGAGGAAACTTTCTTTTATTTCACTAGGTGTTGCATTCGTCGCTCCAAACGTAAGCTGACAACTAAAGTCCGGGCCGGGATGCCCTATTAAATCTGCAACAAGAATCCTTTTAAAACGCATCAACCTGTGCTCGTACGACAATGCAACACAAATCATGCATCAATAGACGAATAGACTTATTACATATGGCTCCTAACAAATTCTAACGATGAATGAGAGACAACATATTTTTTAATATTTGATATAAAAATTATAAATCTTTATGGCAAAAAACGTTGTGCGAAACGAGTTTTCAAACAAAGTACGCTTGAGTCGAGCTTTAGAGTGTCTAATATTGTACATGTTGTATCCATAATATACTTATTACCGCGCTGAAAAGTAGGCGA
>JABASF010003475.1:0-10179 GCA_019776145.1 Harlomillsia oculata
ATGGAATGGAAATGGACTTATGGACTATGAGAGGAGTGCAGAACTGCAGAGTCTCCTGTGTGGAGTGGCTGCGCTGGCTGTCTGTGCTGTGCCTTGTGCTGTGTGCTGTGTGGAGGAGCGTCCGTGTGTGTCCTCCTCCCACCAACGCCACTCAGCGGCCCCTCTTCAACCACTCTCGTCGTAGTCCCCATTTTCCCCACCGGCCGCACCACTCACCCTTCCAACTTCCAACTTCTAACTCTTATTATGAGCCTCTTCAATGTTCAATGTTCAACTCCTCTGGCCTCAATCTCATTCTCAATAATGCCAATGCAATCGCAAAATTGAAATTGCAATGCCTCAATGCTTCAATAATGCCTTGAACGCCTCACAATCACAACTTCCCATGCATTTTCCAATTATTCCCATTCTGAATTTTCAATTATCACGACTTATTGCGTGTTTTCCATCAGGATTGACATTTCTATGACCTATGACCTCACTCATATAATTACGCACCTCCAACAATGCAACTTAGTTTGACCGTTCATTCACTGCAATTTTGCAATCTTTATTATATTCATAATTATTCACTCACAGTCACAGTCCGTCCGCAGCGCAGTATAGACAATTATTATTTTAGAACGTCACATGCGTTGATATGCGTTCCTGTTTCCTTTTCCTTCCTTCCTTACAAACTCAACTAACAAATAAACGGTTTATTAACTTTATTGTATTTTTAATGATTTAATGATACGAAAACACTCATGCGCACGTTTTCCGCTTCGTTCCTTTAACTATGATTTCTAATTTTGTATTAATACTATTAACATTTAATTAATTAATACTAACTAATACAGCACACTCATTTTCATTCAATTGCTGGCGTTTTTTTATCATTTTGTTTGGTCACTTTTCAACATGAAAAGTGAAATAGTTTTGACCTTTGACACATAAGAGGAAGCAGAAGGATTTGCCATAAAAAGGCTCCAGTATTGTCTACAAGTTTTTATATTTTTAGAATGTATTTAGAAACTTTGAGTTTGTTAGTATTTGAAGAGTAGAAGACGTTCTTTGAAGTATTTCAATTTCAAACGGAATTTCATAATGGTTTCCTTGGTTTCTTTGATGTGGTTCTCACTTCCCATTCAATCAGATCAAAGATGAGATAAGAGATGAGACATGAGATGAGTGCGACACCAGACAGAATCTCGTAAGGTTAGGTTATTCATTAGTTATTAATTATTACTACACATCTTTTCCGATAATTACTTAATTATCAACTCAACTCAACTCGTCATCATCTGATGCTGAGCATTTTTCATTAGTATTACGATTCAAATGTCTAACAATTAAATTTTAAATGACTTTATCACAATGCACTGAAGCAATAATAGGAATTGTGTTTTCATTTCCATACAATTGAAGTTGACATTGACATGTTGGTCAGGTCAGGTCAATCCAAGTCAACCGACTCATTCACAAGTCATTGTAACATTGTAAGGTACTCAAAAAAACTTCACCTACACTAAAAAAGAGAAAAACAAGAAGATTCATCGTGTTTCTATTCCTTGAGGTTTCGGAGCGTCAGATCTTGGCCTAGGGAAAATCGGGAAAATGATTTAAATGATGATTACGATTCCCATCTCAACTAACTAAGTAACTAAAAGTAAACACAAACAAAACAATACTTAGTTAGAATAATACAAAAATGTGAATCATGTCATTGGTTGAGGAGCAGAGCGGGCTCGTTCCCTGGATGAGCTGGAGCTGCGACTATTTTGAATATGAGGATGACGGGTTTGTCACACGAGAGGACGAGATGACGACCGACGATGCGATGAGACGACACGTCGCTGTGCTGCGAATTAGCAAATAGGAATGCCAAGTTTAGCGAGCGTCATTTGCTTGCGCAGTCGAATGATCTCCCAATAGGCATCGTCAACTGAGGCTTTGACCAAGCCATTGTTTGTGTAGCGAAGGTAATTGAGGAATTCGCAAACTGCTGCCACTCGGTCCCGAACCATTTGCGAAATGTCAAACCAGTTATCCGATTCCACGTCGAAGCGCATGCGGTAGTGACAAATTCTGGGACAAGACATCATGGAACATTCCCTGTCGTTCAAAAATCATGAGATGTTATCATTAAATTCATTGTCATTCTAGTGAATTGATGTGAATTGATGTGAATTGACATGAAAATAGTTAAAAAGACTGACTTGAGGACATTATTCCTTTCTCGTTCCGGAAGAGGTTCGACCCAAATGGAATTGTTCTCAATGGCTTTTTTGAGTCGGTCCACCAGGAGTACATTGACAAAGTCGAGACAAGGGTCGATGTCTTCCTGGTACACTCTGGTCAAAAACGAGGACTTTTCCCGGTTCAAGTCCGGGTGAGTTCGCCACTCCCCAAACAACTTGTGTAGCACGGGGTCAACTGAACACAAGTCGGGCTCCACTTCTGCATTGCTACCACAGGTATTAGTGCCCCCGCCTCCTCCTTTGGAGTGAGCCCCTTTATTCTCTCCCATTTTCCTACAATATCATTCAGTTAAATCCATTCATTTATTAAGTACATTGAATGATCAACTGCCGAGTGAATCCACAAGTTACTCACTCTTTCGAGTCACTGTCTTCTTCATTCCTTCCGTAATTGAGCTGATTGTGGGATGGACACCTTTTGTGTTGCTTCTTGAAAATGGAGAGTCCATTGTTGTTGTTCAAGTGGCCCATATTCGGTCTGGACGGTGTGGACGTGATCACCAGAGCCTTCAAAGCTGCCACTTCCGCTTGTAACCCGTCCAGTTGCATTTTGGCTTCAGTCAAACTCTTCTCCGATGAAATTTCTTTCATTTTAGCTTCTTTTACCATTTTGTGAGCTTCCTACATCCAATTCACACATATTTGCATTCCATAAGATGTTTTATTAAACTAAACTCAAGCAACTACAACTACTCTGTACATAATAATTCGTGGACGGTCTCACCTGAAAAAGGGAGGCCGTCAAATCTTCAAGTTCTCCCTCCACTTGTTGTCGAATCCCTTTGAGTTTTTCGACTTCCTCGTCCTTGGCTTTCAGCTGACTCTGAGCTCGTCGGAGCTCTTCCGTGAGATTCGCCCAATTCTCCTCAGTCACTTGACTCCCGACTGATCCCTCTTCTGGACACAGTTTGACCCCGTGAGGCAAACTACTGCTTTTCGAGTGTCGCCGGTCCACGTCCAATCCGCTTTTCCCCTCCACTGCACCACACGCCTGTTCATCTCCGGAACCGGAATCATCCGCCGCTCGCGCTCCTCCTCCGTCTTCCGCAGCTCCTGACGCAAGGTCACGTTCAATTATCCTAGTGACATTGATGACACAATCCTCATTCTTGACATTCATGTTGACGACGAACTGTTGTTGGCATTCCTCACTCATCGTCATCGTCTCGTTTTCTGACTGTGCTCCATAGGATCCGCCCACCTTCCCGTTGTTATTGTCATGTCCGGTCATGACTGTGGCTGTGGCCGTCGTTCCCGGCTCTTTCTCTTTGTCGGTTCCCTCTGCCATGGTCCTCCTCACACTGCACTGCACACCCCTTCCCGTCACTATTTTCAATCACTATGAAATAGTGTCACCGTCCGTCCACCGTCACCAAACTGGGATCAACAGAGAACAGATTAACTACACAGTCAAACTCGACTTCCTCTGAAAGAATAGAAAAACCATGTAAACGACTAATGACTAAAGGAGCAATCCAAGTAAGCAAGACTGACTGACTGACTGACTGACTGACTGGAGAGCAATGCAATGGACATTCGTGACATTCTACATTGCACATGACGACAGGACGAAAGGATGAAAGGAATAACGCCCATCGTCCCATCCAATCCTCACGAATTAGTATTAGCTCAGCTCAGAAATGGAAATGACCCACAATAAGGAAATGCATTCAATGGCATGGGCATGAACCATCAACACTTGAACACATGGACATGGACGTTAGACGTTACATGTACATCTCCAGATGACGAATGACGATGCGACTCACTCATGAACATAGTTGTCATTATTGTCATTGTTCGTCTCGTGATAAGTGATGTAACTCATAAGCGATAGATAAGATAAACTCCAGCCTCACGGAGCAGAGCACACAAACCTATTAACAGACCCTCGAAAGGCATGATCATAAATCAAAAGCGGAATCTTATCAAGTCGATAGCACAAGGAAAGGTCACCCAGGTCAACCCTTGACCCATAGACTCAGTCGCTTGAACATATTGACGGGAAAACAATGATGTGTCTTTCATGACAAATTCCCACGATATATGCATTTCCTTGTTGTCGCATTGCTCGAGTCTAGCTAATTACTAATTACTATAATTATGTTCGTAAAATCCATAATCCTACACTTGCATTTCCATTTATCAAACACAAAAGATGATTGGATTCAAAATGGGAACCAAAAGGAATAATGTCACAAAAGTCACGTAAACTGTCAACAAGAAAGTAAACAAAAAGGGAAGGACTTTGAGACTTGAATGAATCTTCAACATCCAACTCACCTCAACGCAAACGCAACAATAATGTTAATGATACTGTGACGATGACGATGGTTGCGCAATTCTCAACATCATCACGGAAGCAATTAGATTTATAGGAACATTGTCAACATGTCCATCCCATTTACATTACTGCACAAAGGTGAAGACACCGTGCATGTTCAGTGCCCACATTGTTTTTGTTTGGTCACGAAAGAAACACTGTTGTTTCCTCACTTTCACTACATGGTCACGAATCTGAAAAAGTAGACACTCGAATAGACGTAGACGTTGGTCACAAAAACAAACAAACTTTAAACTGTGCTCGAGATACAAAAGTAAATAAGTAAAAGTGAGAAGTGAGAACAGCTGATGATTGTAAATCCCCTTTATGCTTAATGCTATTCCACCTACATAGACTTTTAAACAAATATAATAAGGTCTTATATCTTATATTTTAATGGCAAAATACATGATTGAAAGTGGAAGACAATGAGAATGACTATTTTGAGGATGAAAAGGAAGACTGAGTGAGGCGGGAGAGGTCAGAGTTCACGTTCAGCAAGTGAAGAAGTAGTGCGTCGTCTATCCTTTATGGGTTCCTCCTGCTCTCCAGAGTGCGGATGCAATGTGCAAACACAAACACTCACTGCAATGTAATTTATGCACTTAATTGAGGTTTCTATTGGCTTTATGGTTTTGCTTGTTCCTTATTGTTTGTGTGTGGAGTGGAGGTGTTTGGTGTGCTGTGGACTGTGGACTGTGGACTGTGGAAGTGATCTGGTGCTGTCTGGAGACTCGGCACTCGGCACTCGGCACTCACACCACCGTCGCGTCGTCGGTCACTACTCAACTCAGTAGTCAGTACTTACAACTTACTAGTCAGAGTCTCTAATCTCTCCTTCTTCCCTTTTCCTTTTCTTTCCTTTCCCTTGTTTGTATATTTTTCCTTTTAGTTTTCCCTGGGGCTGTGCACCATTGGAATGCGAATCCGAATTGCGAATATGCGAATTACTTAGTCAAGTGAGTGGAGTAGTGGAAGCGAAGGCGAAGGCGAAGGCGAAGGCGAAGGCGAAGGCGAAGGCGAAGGAGAGTAAAAAGAGAAATCGCGAGTGGTGAGGTCGGTCGTGAATCTCGTCAACGTCAACGTCGCGTCGCCGGCCGTCCTCCTCTCCAAGTAAGTCGACACTGCTCACTGCTCAGTGCTTCTGCTGCAGTCCCTGCAGTCCCTGCAGTCCCTCCTCTTCTGTGCTCCTTCTCACTCAGCTACTCACTTCATTCTCACTTCTCATTCTCAGTAGTGAGTGAGTGAGTGAGTGAGACTGTCGCAAAACCAAAGCAACTAACTAAAAGAAGGAGATCGAGATCGCTAACAACGAGTAACGCTAGCGACTACTTATACTCACACAACACACATGTACATTACTTGCACACACTCAAGACTCAAGAGACGACTGACATTGGCTTTCGCACTTGCACTTTCTCTAGCCTACATACTATTTTTTGCACTTTCTTCACTCATTCATTCATGTTCATTGCATGGCTACAAGCAAAAATGGCACAATGCATTCATCAATAAAAGAATGTAAGAACATGTATAGCTTTTGTCTTTAGGAGCACAATCCAAACCACATAAAGGATAAAGGATAAATAAAAGGTTAATGGACAATACTTTATTGCTCACTTTGCTTGATAATTAATTAGTTAATTACATTAGATTACTCATTAATTTGTATAGGTTGTATGTATGGTACACGATGTACATGGAGTGGGATGAGAATTGTAAGTCTCTTAAGTGGACTTTAGACGCAGTGACATTTGTCAGGGGTGCATTGACTATGCGGAGGATAGGAATTGCAATGATGACTGCAGAATTGGTGGGACCCTGTGTGTCGACTGAAGGTCCCCACGGCCTTGCATGACTTGATACACCGACACTTGTCATTCGGACAGTTGGGAGGGTAGCGCAGGCAGTTGTGCTGACACCAAGTGTCCATCCCCGGGATTCTCGTCCATGACCCCACTGCCACACACACTTGCTGGGACACAATGAGAGGAGTCATAGGAGCCCTTTCCTTGGAGAAATCTTTGTAGTAGAGCATGTGAGGGTTCTTGGAATGAGACAACGACTCGGACTCGGGTTTTTTCCCCGGAGACGCCACCGGCACAATCGTCACGTCTGCACAGTTCTTGTATGTTTCTTGTGGACCGCACCCTGTGGCTCCCACTCCATTCTCGCATATTCCCCACGTGTTCCCTATTTCATGTGTACATTTCATATCCAGTGTTATTATTGAATTACCAGGTCAGGGGTCATGGGCATGGGTCAGTGCATGCAATGCATGGTAAGTATCACTGCTCGAGAGTCGAGACGAATAAGAGTAATGAAGGGAATTAACCTGTGACATAAGTCCATTGGAGGACGGAGTTGCCGTGGAGGTGCGGAGGAAGTCGAACAATAACTTGGTGTATCTCGTTGCCCCAGGATGTGGACGCTGTCACCGGGAAATGAGGAGCAAGGCTTCCGTCGTCCATGACCACGGGAAGAACATTATTGTCCAGGCACTCTTGTGTCACCTCTCGCTTTGGGTGATCCTTCACACAGAGTCGGAAACTGAAGAACCCCTTGTGATTTGTCGTCAGCTCGATCTTCACGCGAATGTCTTGTTCACGAAAGTACTTGCGAACCACAATATTGTTCCCGTACAATCCGCCGAGTTCGTGTGCTCTAGGGACCGGACTGTCATAAGGGTCTCCGCAAACGCCGCATCTTCCCCCACTGTTCACGAAATCTGCACAAAATGAAACATGAAATGAAGGAAGGACCTATTGAATTTATGAATAGTTGTTCATCGTTGGTGACGGACGCCACGCGTACTTGAGAATCCGCCACAGAAGAGGCCATTGTCATTGTAGTCCACGGGGTTGGGGTATCCCTGTCGCCACATGGCGTTTCGAGACGGCGGTTCTATAAGTCTCCCGTGACCCGTGACCATAGTCAGCAATCCACACATCTGCATCAACACACAAGATCATCGGATTCGTTTGAAGTACTTTATAAACAAGTCGTTTAGTTTACAGTTTACATACACAATAAGTCAGTCAATATGGCAGTCAGTCAGTGATGGAGAGCTGCACACGCTCACCACACAGAATTTGACACTGAACCTGACCCCAACAAATTGCTGACAAAACTAAAACTATCAAAGGGGAGCTGTTTGTACTAATTTGACTTTGGCTTACCGTCAAAACAAGGAGACAAGCGACGGAGACGGACGGGGACGGGGACAAGTGACGACGACGACGAGGACGACGACGGAGAAACAGAATTGGAGTTGTAGACATGGTGGTGTTGAGCGGGGTGACACTGACGACGTCGATGAGACGCAATGTTGACGTCCGCACTGCTGTCGATTGACTTTTGAGACAGGGACTCCGAGAGTCCAGCTTTATAAATGGGTCGGTCGTCGGGTCGTCGGTCCGTGTGGTCTTCGGAGGCCGAGGCCGGGAATAGGCAAGTTAAGCAAGTCCTCCTGCACTTCCACAACTCCGTGTGCGTCTCCGTCTCGTGTTTGTTGTGGAACGAGGAAACCACAAAGTTGACCGAGAAGAAAGGAATTTCACTTTTCACATGTCTGTCACCTTCAATTGTTGGAGCTTCAAAGGGTACTTAAGGCTTCCTTTTGATCCAGTCCGTCATGTCCGTCCGCCTCAAAAAGGATCCAACCTGTCAACACCCACTCACTTTTATTAGAGGAGAGCTGAGGCTGAGAGCTGTAACTCCCAGAATGAACATCACAGATTATATTGGAGTGCATGCATAAAAGCTCTTAGTTTATATAATTCTATTTCCGTGCTCTCAGGAAAAGAAAAGTCATGACCTGCTCTTGACCTTTTCACAAGAGGAGGACGTGATGACAATAAAATGATTAAAATAATGTCCAATAATAGGTTATATCCCTTATCCGTCTATATTCTTGTATCCTTTCATCGCATATTAGGTTATTCGTGTCAGTCTCAACGTCTCAACTCTCAACTTATGCTTATTGACCACAATTTTTACAACTTTCCTTTCCATATTCCAGGCATTATTTCATGCATTAGCATTATTATTAGAGAATTATAGCCAGTATTTGACTTATATTTTATGTTCTTGTTCCACCACTTTCCATTTACACTCACGTCGTCTATCGTCCATGTCCATGTTCATGTCCATGTCAATGTCAATGTGGACATTGTGGAGCTAAGAGTTCTTGTGGTTTACCGACTTATAATTAGGCTTCATTGCTTCACAGAAAACTTAAATATAATCCCTGGTGCTGCACATTCAATTGGCGTGTCTTGTGAACGAGATTCAGCTATTGGAACCTTCAACTTGGGACGTGGGACAAGAGTATGCAATGACAATGACAATGACAATGGAAAGATGCATCACGCTCCCTCCTCGTCCTTCCCCTCATTTCCTTAATATTCTACTAACAATTAATTAACTTGTATGTGTTGAAACATTTATTAAATTGCAAAAGAAAGGAAGGAAGGAAGGAATACTCACAATTATTAATTATTAATTAATATACGGAGCTACAGTCCATTTGTCCATTCAGCATTTGTATAATATAATATTTACGTATTAATATAGATTATTTATTATAATTATAACGTATAATTTTGGATTTTGGAATTTTCTTAAGAAATAGTCAACATGTTGTGCTTCGTGTAAGTATCTTTGACATTGCCATTTGATAGTTCATTTGCGGAGGTTGTCAAGTCGTGCTTGAAGATCAGCATCAGCGTCACTAGCAACTCCAGCCGCGACCGGTGTCTTCTGAGCGGGGTTTGCCAACCCGCCACTCGCTTCCGGCAACGAGGACAACTGATCCTTCAACTGCAACCCCAACTCGTCCAGCACTTGAGACACCACGGCATCACTACAATAATGAAAACCTACTTGCACACTTTTCAGTTGGATTGTCATCCATTGCTCTCAGTCACGAACTACGTGGACCGAGTTCCTGTGGTGACTTGTGAGTCAAATCACTATTCGGATCCTCGTCCTGTTGTGTTATTGTCATAGTAAGTGTCCAGCTCCAGCTGATTTCATTTGACATATTCTTGGCGTCCTGAGTCAAGACTCAACAGTCACTCAACTCGTCCAGCACTTGAGACACCACGGCATCACTACAATAATGAAAAATGGAAATCTCTTGAAATTTCATCTTATTAAATCCATGGACTAACTGATTCAATGATTCAATGATTAAACGCTCACGTTTCCTCTTCGTCATCATCGTCTCCTAAGGCATCGTCCATCACGTCGTTCATCATTTCCTCTTTCATGTCCATGATTTCTGACTGCTTCTCAAATTCCTGGAGAATCTTTTGGATTTGTGGTAACTTCAATTGCCTACAACCATAACCATAACCATATCATCATCATAATCTGCATGTGCATGCATGAATTAATTGATGATGCGTTGTTGATTGTCATTGTCATTGTCATTGTCATTGTCATTGTCTTTACCTGTTCATATTCTGCATGGCTTTGGTGACCCCTTTCATGGCCTCCGCCATGGCATTTTGGGAGCGAAGAGTCTGGACTTTCATGGACACTGCTTGGATATTCGCCCGCATCAGCATAAACTTTTTCACGTAACGACGAGTTCGCACCAAATCCTTCGCC
>JABASF010003476.1:0-10175 GCA_019776145.1 Harlomillsia oculata
TTACACGAAGGGCAATGGCATCACTTGTTCTTTGTATTTTCACCGTCAACCAGTCATTCCTTCACTTTGTATGTGAACGGACGATCTACACACAGTGGCAAACTAGATTACCCACATCGATCAAAAGGTGCAACCTATAGTGCCTTCATTGGAACGTCTCCACTGTGGCGAAAGTCATCTCGACTTACATGGAGACAAGGTGTTTGTCACCTTTTTGAGGACTGGATTCCCAATCAGCAAACTGTTGCAACTGTTTGGAAGCTCGGTCCAGAATATCCAGGAAGTTGGCAGTCCGTCAGAATTCAATCAGAAAATCCGGGAACGTTAATATCAGAAGATAAAATCATTTTTGGATTAAATGCCCTAGCAGTATCCCAACTCACGCTTGCAAAGATTCGAAAACTGTATTCAAAAGCAGACGCTAAAGCCATTGCGAAACAACTTGGTTTGAGTTCACATGAAAATGCCACTCCAATATCAATACTACACAATTCTGCAGCTCATTTGGTTGGATCCGTACGTCCATTTGGCGGTATTATCATTGGATATTTGGGTGTTCGACTCTTCACCCCACTTCCTGTAGCAAAATCGGCATTGTCCATTGGAGGCATTCCTGTTTTCGTTGCACTGATTGCAATGGCTACAACTGGAGAGTCATTGTATGCTGCTTTGAAAGCGCTGGTTTGCGTTGTCAAAAGTAACAGTGTCAATGGGGCGTCAAGTGGCACTTTAGTCGACCGATCCTGTTGGCAAATGCTCGGTTACCTCTTGAAAAGGAAGAAGAATTTGTTGTCAATGAGAGTCCTGCATTTGGTCATTGGTCTCGTCAGCACTGATTCGACTGCATCAAGAGACAGTAAAACTGGGTTTTGTGAACTATTGGGTGATCTGGACATTTGGTGTGGCAGTTCGACGGGAACCACTCCAAAAATAGAACATTGCTCAGGCGCATCCACACCAAACGAGCCATCCAAGAAACCTACATCGGAAGAAGTTCAAACTGATTGTTTCAAATTTGACTTCAACAATGCGGACTTGGAGAAAGCATTGTATGAACATTTTCTTCAAATTCTGACGGAAGATTCGAATTCTGATAGAAGATATTCATTGGAGTTGTTGCGAGAGGCTTGTATCGTCCCAAAACTACTAAGACGGTTGACTCAAGCCACTGAAAATCAAAAATCCGTGTTCTTATTGCTGGCACAACTTTTGTCTCATCGAAGTAACTATTCTTCAGCGGACCTGATTACCTTTGGACATTTCATTGTTGGGACGTTGCCTCAAGATTTCTCTTGTGTCAACAGTCCACCTACTCACCGTGAAATAATTGTGACTGACACGATAGAACTTCGTAACAAGTCTCTTCAGCTATTGCACTCATTGATGTACACTGGGAAGGTTATGAACATTGGATTTTGCGAAGAACTGGTGGCTCGGCTCGGGTTTGACTTTGTTCTTTTGTTTACATCCCCAAACCTCCATCCAACAACACTTCTCTGGTCTTTACGAATCTTGCTGTTACTGCTCACCAGCTCAGCTAATCTAAAAAATAAATTTAGAGATGGTCACTTCTATGCATTCTGTTTCGGAAAAACTACATTGTATCAGACTGCAGCAGGAGTCAAGAATGTAGCTGGTATTTTACCATTGAAGAAACAGGATTCAAAGTCAGCATTAGAAGAGGAAGTCCAGGCCGGCTCTCCAGGTGCAGGAAGTCCCGTCACTGTTGCAGCTATCGCCGGAGGATTAGCGGGAAGATCAGTCATTGCCAAAGGTGGTGTTGGTGGGTGGGTGCGTCTGAGTTGGCTTTTAGCTCAAAGATGTGAATTAATCAAAACCGATGGAACTAAGGTTATGCCAGGTGAAGTCTGGCTCATTCTCTGTGCCATGGTCCTCAGTCAACCCTGTCGAAATGTGAGCATAAAGACCGGCGATAGTGAACAGGTACCAAAATAAGTGAAGTTTGCATTAGTTCATAGGTCCAAAATAATCATTTTTGCATTGTTTTTTGTTCTATAGCTCACTCTGGATTCCATTTGGCACTACGTCTTTGCGCTTCCGTCCAACCGTATGACATCTTCACTGTATGGAAAAGTGACTTTGTGTCCGGACGCGATCATCACATTGTTAACACTCATTCGATGCTACATTTCTGCCGAGACTCCTGGGCAAGGGGGAACAACGCCTTCGTCGTCCACGAATCAGTCTCCTCAACAATCCAACACTTCCTATCAGTCATTTCATTCTGATGTTGGATCATGTTTAGTCCAATTTCTCTGTTACTTGTATTCTCAAACACCTGAATTTCAAAGTTTCTTCACGGCTACAGAAATTCTCAGCGCACTTGCAGCCACTGTGATGCCAATTGAATTTGCACCAATGGCACTCGACCCCAGTGCTGACATTGATTGTGAGGAAATCAAGGCATTCATTGATTCTGAACCGATACTCCTTGTTGGTAGAGTTCCGTCGAAATGTAGTACAGAATCAGTGGAGCTTGGACAGGAAGCTGAACTTGTGAATACTTTGGAATCATCTGATACTACAATTGTGGAGCCACTGAAATTCATTCCAAAAATAGGAGAAGCTGTTCATATTTTGCCATCTCATATTGATGAATGTGCAAGTAGCAACGAAGAGAATTTAATGAATCATGCAGCTAAGAAGATTATTTTGGATTTCCTTCGTATGATTATTATAGACTGGATGTCATTTCAATCACAGTCGCAAGCCAAAGCAGGCGTGAATATGAACGTTGTGATTGACACAGTGTTGGAAGCAGGATGCTCAGACATCGTTGAGTCGGGAACATCTAGCAGTACAAGTAATGGGTTTTATGGACCATATTCTACTGCTCTGTTGACACAATTTCACACAAGTCTGTTGGGCACACTGTTGGACCATCTCATTGCATTTGACCTTGACCGCATGACGAGTTACATGCAAGCGGTAGCACATTTCATTTCCAGGTTGGTCGACAAGTTATGGTTGGAAACGTTTTCAAGGGATCCTCAAGTCATACTAGATTTCATTTTGATTCTAGTAAACCAGTGTCGGTACGGCTTTTAAAGATTATATATAATTTCAAGTCGTTAACTCGTCCTTTCTTTGTTTCCTTAATGACATTTTCTTAATACTTTTTCAGAACGAAACGAATTCCACCCACCACAACTGACACGATCTACAATTCTTTAAATCGAGTCGTTCTGTTCATATTAAGCAGAAAATCTAACCGATGGGTGAAAGTTGAAGCACTTAAAAAACTTCGTAATGTTCGTTCCGTAATTTTTGGTAGTGGAAACCACCAACAAGAATTCTTTGGATGTCTTGTTTACGTTCTCATGCAACTCGTGGATGGGTTTCCAATAATGTTGGAGGGTGGTAGCCGAACTCAATGGCATGTTCCTGTTTCTCCTTCCACCGAAGAGGATCCGGAACTTTCTGGGAGAATGCCAATGCTTCGTGAAGCTGCAAAGGTAAAGCAAATGGGATTTGGGTTTCCCGATTTCTGTCAGGGAATAAGATTACTAATTTACTCGTAATTTGTGTAGCTTGATACAGAAATTGCAGCATGTGCGGACCGTGTTTGGGAAGACTTGTTCATTAGTAAAAAACCAATGGTAGAAGACTTGTTTAAAATCACTTTCCCATCGCCACAACCACCATCGTTATCCAGTCTCCGGGACCAAATTGGCGATGGAGCTCATAAATTATGGCTCACATATGTCGCTTCTGAAACGTCAGGAGCAAAGAAACCTCAAAATGCAGCCGGCATGTCTCAGTCTTGGGAAATTCACCAACAGCTTCAGTCCAAATTTCAAAAAGTGACTGGAGGATTGACTAGACTTGCTGGAAGATCTGGAATTCGAAAAGATTCTGAAAAAGAAAGGACAATAAAAGATTTGGTCAGTCAATGGATCGAAGCAAAGCGTGTCCAAGTGGTACGTCCGTACGTCTCAAAATGCTTGCCCTTGCTTTAAGCTGCATATTGGTACCTTACCTAACCTTTTAACTATAAATTCAAGTCAAATAAATTCATTTTCTTTTTTTCTACAGACTACTTCCAAACACGTCAAAAGTGTAAAAGATATTCTAGAGGCTCAAGATAAATTTCACGTGGACAATCTTCGTCATTTAAATCGATTTGTTCGAGATACGCTGTTGCCACAACTAGAAATTGAGCTTACTCGTGAACGGGGTTTGTGGGGCCCAATCAACCCTTCACATCTTGGTAACCTATTATACTTGAGTGTTGAGTCATTTGCGTTTCACGAAATGAAGTTGCACGCGGGTAATTATATGTTGGAATGATTTTATTTTCCCAGACAAATGGATGATGGATACAACTGAAGCACCATGCAGAATGCGGAAAAAGATGATGAAGAATGATATGTTTTACATACATTACCCCTATTTGGAACAGTTACATGGTAAATCAGGCTCAACGGGTTCGGTTTCTTCGAGTCCAAAGGCTAGAAGAGTGAATCCACCAATCAGCAGGGATTCGAAGGAGTACTACAAAAGATTTAGACATCAACCGTCCTTGATTGGTGAAGTTTGCAATACATCTGTAACGTCCATGGAGGATATTGAAGATACTGCAGTTATAGCGGCTGGATCTACGTCCAGCGACCCTTTGTCACCAAGAGCACCAAGTGAGCTATGAACAGTTTGAGCTGGCTCAATTAGCACATGATGTCCAGAATCGTGTTATAAATGGCTTTTGTTTGCATTTCAGTGTCAGCGTCACTGGATGATCCATTCGTTGATGGGTGTGAAACTTCTGATCCCGATAATCAGTCTATGCTCTTTAGACTCATCGGATCGAATAGTGAAAAAATCTCACAGATATTCCGAGAAGCTCATATTCAAGGATTGGATACTGCAGAAGGTCTCTTGTTGTTCGGCAAAGAACATTTTTATTTGATTTCTGGTTTCACAATTTTAACCAAGGCCAAATCAAGAGAAATCAAAGATATGTACTACTTACCTGCTAATATTTATGAACCCATACTACCGCCGCAATGTTACGGGAGCGGACCAACACCTGCAAAACCTAGAAGCAAAACTCATTCGTGTTGCAAGTTTTCTTACGAAGATATTCGGGAAGTTCATAAACGAAGGTGTGTTCTTTTTAGGTTTTTTGTTTATGTAGATTCATTTTTCGTCATTTCATTGTTTTGTTGTTACAATGTATTGGTGTTCATTCAGATACCTGCTCCAGCCAATTGCTCTTGAAATATTTTGCTCTGATGGAAGAAATTATTTGCTGGCGTTTCCTCGCAAAGTTCGAAATGTGGTGTATCAAAAATTCACGTCTGTTTCTAAAAACTTGTCGGATTCCGGAACCGATGCAAAACAGTCGGTTGCCGGTCAGAGGAGAACAGCAAGTGTGGAACAAAGCGCGGGGATTTTTTCATCATTGATTGGGGATACTTCAGTAACGCAACGATGGGTGGTAAATAAAAATCATGATTATACTTCCCAAATAATAGTAGTTAAATTTAGTATATGTCCAGTCAGTTCATACTGTCATGTTCTGAATTTCCAGCGTGGAGAAATCTCCAACTTTCAATACCTGATGCATCTGAATACATTGGCTGGAAGATCTTACAATGACCTGATGCAGTATCCAGTTTTTCCGTGGATATTAGCAGATTATGATTCGCCATTTTTGGACTTAACTGACCCGAGCACTTTTCGAGATTTGGGTAAACCAATGGGAGCTCAATCGCAAGGTCGACTTGTCCAGTTTGTGAAACGGTACAAAGAATGGGATGATCCACATGGGGAAACACCTCCATATCATTATGGCACTCACTACTCGTCAGCAATGATTGTTTGCTCTTATTTGGTTCGAATGGAACCCTTCGCACAACATTTTCTGCGTTTACAGGTAAGTTGATGTTATAGTCTTAGTCTTGTAGTTAGAGTTCTTTAAAATACCAAATACTTATTTATTTTGTTATGCGTCGTCTGATTTTCGGTCCTTTCCAGGGTGGTCACTTTGATTTGGCAGACAGAATGTTTCATTCTATCAGGGAAGCCTGGGCATCCGCTTCCAAACATAACATGGCAGACGTGAAAGAGCTCATTCCAGAGTTTTTCTACCTTCCAGAATTTCTCTTGAATTCCAACAATTTTGATTTGGGATGCAAGCAAAATGGAGTTGCTCTCAACGATGTCCTGCTACCGCCGTGGGCGAAAGGAGATCCAAGAGAATTTATCAGGTTTTTATTAGTTATTTTTTCAGAATGACAAACGACAATCGATTACCTCTTGTTCCATTAAGTTTATACTGTTTGTTTGTATAAATCATCAGGGTGCATCGAATGGCATTGGAATGTGACTACGTATCTCAGCATTTGCATGAATGGATTGATCTGGTTTTTGGCTACAAACAACAAGGTCCAGGTGCAGTAGAAGCTGTCAACGTGTTTCATCACTTATTCTATGAGGGCAACGTCGATATTTACACGTTAGTGCGCATTGAAACTCGCAAATTGCATTGCCCATTTTGGTTTATGGGAATTTGCCTTATCTAACTTGTTTTTTCCTGAACAGGATTGATGATCCTCTGAAGAAGAACGCAACCATAGGATTCATTAACAACTTTGGCCAAATTCCGAAACAGCTATTCAAAAAGGCACATCCTGTAAAAAGGGTGATGAATTCTGTTGGTAGTAGTACAGGAGGTATCAATTTGATGAATCTAGCAATTCTGGACTCTCCAAATCCATTGGCTGCGCTTGCTGCAACGGCCGGAGGCGGAAGTGCGCAATCTTCATCGTCAGAGAAAGTGTTTTATCACCATATTGATAATTTGCGACCAACTCTTGCCCCAATCAGAGAATTGAAGGGGCCGGTTGGTAAGCAAAGATTCCCAACAGCACAACTTCTATAGTAGATAACTGTGGAAGGATTCGTTTTAAAATAACATTGATTGTAAAAATTACAGGTCAGATTTGTCCTCAAGATCGGTCTAATGCCATCACTGCTGTGGAGCAAAACAAATTTCTTTTGAGTCCAACACGATACATTTCGTGGGGATTTGCAGATTGCAGCGTTCGAGTATGTCATGCGGACACGGAAAGGCCACTTTTTATTTGGGAGCAAACGCAACAACAATTATGTATGGGAAATGTGGGTGAGATTGTCACATGCACGGCTGCATCTGATAAAGTTGCTATTACAGGCTCCAGTAATACGGTTAGTCTTTTTGTTTCTATCTTTTTCATAATTTTTGTAAGGTAACAATGATTTAATCGCTTGTTTACAACGTTTTGTTGTGTCTTCAGGTTATTTCCGTTTGGGACATTGTTGATCGTGAACTGCGAGTGAAAGCTCATTTATTTGGTCACACGGAGCCTATCACATGTTTGACCTGTAGTCCGTCGTACAACATCATCGTATCTGGATCTAAAGACCTGACCTGCATTGTTTGGGATTTGGCTCGATTATGTTTTGTGCACCAACTCACTGGTCATACAGCGTCCATTGATGCAGTTGGTGTCAACGAGTTGACTGGGGATATTGCTACGTGTGATGGATCATGGCTTCGTCTCTGGACAATAAATGGAGATCCCATTGGTGTCATCGATACGGCCGGTGTGGGAGGTGGAGGAAGCATGTCGCAAGGAATTCTCTGTGTTAGTTTTTCGTATTTAAATGAATGGGATTGCGACAATGTCGTCATTACGGGCTCTACAGACGGCATTGTTAGAGTAAGTAGCATCGCTGTATTGAATACTGTTCTTATTTGGCTTATATTACGATTCTTTACGATGCGATAATCTATTTTAGTAAAACGAATTGTTTGAAATACATATTAATTATTTTTTTAGATGTGGTCGTTGAGATATGTTCAAGTTCCAGAGTGCGAAAGCGCTGCCCTTGGGTACACTGGGGCAGCTTTGCTGAAAAAGAGTATTAGTGATGATTCTTCCATTGCAAGCGGTGATGAATCCGAAAAAGAAATTCCGAAAAGTCGCATTTCCATTGAGGTGGAAGAAGCAGACAAGAATATTTCTGAGGAGCTCTTGGAAGAAGGGAACCTGGACTTGTTGAATACCGAAGTATTTGATCCAGACAAAGACAGAGACAGTTTGGAAGATATTCGCGACGCTTCACAACGAACTCCGGAACATGCCCCTGGAAGCGTATTCGATTCACACGTGGAGAAAGTAAAGGTGATTCATCGACAAAGGGCTCTGAGCTCTGGAACATCGGAAAAGAATAGTCAAAAGTCCCTTGGTTCCACTTCATCCGTGGAGGCGAAGAAAGCAAAAAGGAAAAGTGACATTCCGACAAACGAAGGTGGTAAAGGGTCCATAATACGTGGTTCGAAAAGTGAAACAAGTCTCAGCTTTGATGCTGACGATTCTTTTGAAGTGCTGAGTGAAACAGAGATTTTGAATTTAAAACACGAGGAGAGAAAGCTGAGTCATGGCGCGGCGTTCATTGTTGCACATCAACTGAAAGAAGGACATGTTTGGGAACGTCGTATTGTGTTCAGAGGAAAGCTAACCATGCATACAGCTTACGATCGCAAGGATAACAAAGAACCTGCTTCTATCACCGCAATTAGCTTTTCGAGGTGACTGCAACTTTATTTAATTTAGTCAACCTAATATTAACCATATATTATTATTTTGATTATAAAATACTAATGTCGTTTATAATAACAGAGACCATAAAAATATATACGTCGGAGATGCACGTGGACGAGTGTTCTCTTGGGCAGTATCCGAATCCACGACAGGAAGGGCAGATCATTGGGTTCGTGATGAAGTGTCCGATGCTTGTGCAGCATGCCAATCTAAATTCACCATGACGGAACGAAAGCATCATTGCCGGAATTGTGGACAACTATTTTGTTCCAAGTAAGTTCAAATTACAAACTGTGTTCAAATTACCTTCATTTCTTAATGCAAATTGACTCGTTTGCGTTATGATTCACGAATGGTCTTATAATCGTCATTTTGCCATTTATTGCAGATGCAGCCGCTTTGAATCGGAAATATTTCGGCTGAGAATTCTTCGTCCTGTTCGAGTATGTCAACCTTGCTTCGTGCAACTGAAAGGTCGCTTGACATCACTCGCCTCCATTTCTTCGGATACTTAATTTATGATCATGAATGAAATTCTGATGTGATGCCATGAGTAATGCGAAGAAAAGAGAATGACAGTTTTTAGCATTATTTGCCAGTAGTTCTAATCTTTAAATGTCATATGATATTCTGCCATTATGCGTTTTATTCTTAATGTTCCAAAATATTTTTTCTTTTGTGATCAAGTGACCAAGAGACACAAAAACAAAGCATGAATGATCAAACATAATTGCCACTGAACCTTGAAACAATTCCTTTTTGAAATCGTATAATTCCATAATTTTTAAAGTATTATGTTCCCTACCCTATCCATTTAATTTGAGCTTTTACTATTATTATTATTATGCACTTATCTAATACAATAAGTATAAATTCTGTTGGGTACTACTCTCTTACACAACATTTTAGTCCAGGATAGGTAGCCTGCTTTTGCCATTTCGAGTGAAAATGTTCTGATCTGATTGAACGATAATACGTACGTACATCATATAAAATCAAATCAAGATAATAATATTAACAGCTAAAATATACATTATAAAACAAAATCATTGGTAGTGTTCCAGAAACGTAGAAACGTACTATTTTGATTGCCAGAAAAATATACGTCTAAAAATACGTAATGATGATAAATCCCACCTTTTATTATATTTACTTGTATTTACAAAATACGTAAATTGTAATTGGTGACCGGTGATAAAATTGGGCATTTGTGCAAATTAAGAAGCAAAAGTAATATTGTAGAAATGTGATATGTAAAATGTAACTTAATTATGTAACCACTAAAATACATGAAGCGAAAATGAAAGTGAGTTAGTGCCAGTGCCTCTCATTTTCAATATTTAAGATTTTTTGAGTTTCTTATGTCTGTGATTTTAAATTTCTTAAAATGTAAAATTTAGATCATGTAAAGGATTAGTTTATTTAGTTATTTAACTTAGATGTCTTCAATGTCTTGTATATTGATATTGAGCCTTTGAGCCTGACATGACAAGGTTACATTACAACAGTTACAATCAAAGGAAACTGGTTAGCTATTAGCCGTGTTAGCTGTTAGCTCCAATTCCA
>JABASF010003477.1:0-10173 GCA_019776145.1 Harlomillsia oculata
AGCCTGCCTATGCTGTTCCACTTCAGTCATATGTTGTACTATGTATAACTATACTTTAGTACAAAATCAGCTATTACGAGTGATATGGGAGGCAAACTAAAACTGAACCAATATGCTATAAAGAAGTTTATTGTCTATTGATTTTGATTATTACTTTTTTTCTGTTAGATTTCAGATTTACCCCCGTCCTTATTCCATTGTCATGAACTGAGAGAGCTGGACCTTTGTGATAATGATTTGATGACGATTCCCCCAGCGATTGGTTCTTTCACGCGTCTACAAAAGCTAGATTTGAGTCGTAACGGTAAGCTCTTAAACTGATTTTCGTGTTTTATAGAATGCTCTTCTACGTGCTTCTCTTGATTTAACAACGACGACTAGAGCAATTCAATTACATACACCATGCACAATGTACATTCACTATATTCATACATTCATATTGTTTTTGCTCACACGCATACAATTCTTCTTGTGAGTATTAATATGATTTTATGATTTCTTTCATTGACTGCTGGAAATTAAAATTTCATACGGCAGCAGGGCAGGTATGGAAGACGAAGCACATAAAACGACTAATATAATAAACCTGTCATGTTTCCCTATAGTCTTTTCCATTTTAGAATCCAAGTGATTGTATTATTCAATAACGTCGACACTTCAAGCTATGTCATTTGTAATATACGATAAACTATAAATGAATTTGATTCATTAAAGCGTAGAGTGAAAGTTTCGGTTGAAACCGTATTTTGAATCAATTCGTCTGCCTTGAAGCTCTCAGGAAATCGACAAGTATTATTATTATTATATCTTATATGACCCCATCCGTGCGATTTTGAGAGACGAGGACTCACACTCCGAAAAGGTGATGGCAAAGCATAGAAAATTACTTAGGACTAAGCAGAATTTGATGGAAACACACAAGTAAGTGCTCGAGTGAGTGTTCTGAGCATAAATGAGATTTAAAGGGCACTGGAGGCGATTGTGGCAAATTGTCCGTGGGTCGATAAATGACTAATATTTATATAATGTTCCTAAGACCTGAGAGTTCCGAAATGCATACTAACTTAACTACAACTATATTACGGTCTACGCTAAGGTACTACGGCATTGCATTGTTAGCATATATATGGAAGTATATATTATAAAATTATAATACAATAGTAATGTTATATCAGGGAGTGAGCGTGGTTTCCATTTCACTTATCACAGGTAATACACTCCATTGTTTTGAACGAAATGAAAGGCTATGAGCAATCCTTCGTGGGACCATGAGGATGAGGACGATATGATGATTGTACGACGATGATGAGGAGACGAGAGAAATTGTTTTCTTTCGCATGTTTTATATAGTTTTGGGACTTGGGAGTAAGGAAGGAAAGTGGTGAGGTGATTGTCGAAAGTTGAGTGGGTTAATCTCCTCGTAGTTTTGAACTTTTCGCCGTGTAGCATGATGTATGTGTGATGTGGTTTGATGTGAGAGACGGAAGTTTGCCGATGGCGATGGCTATGCACCCGTGCTGGCATTCTCCGGAATGTCATGTCATGTCTCATGTTAGCAGTCTATTTTTGCTCGCTGCCATTCTGCTATGTGAATGCCATTGCCATTTTCATATAGGAGAGAGACGACAGACGGCTGGCTATTTATGTGTTGCATTTCTCTGCATACGTGAGTATTACTTGTCGTCGGTTATTGAACAGTGTCTGTCTAGTCCACCGTTTCTTATTAAATCTCACTTTAAAAGCATTCTCCAAGATACTGCTTTCTTACTAGCGAGACCACGTACCGAACTACTAAACCCCATGAAAATGACTAGAAGAAAATTATGAGTACATTCGCTTTAGTGCGATTGCATTCCCTAATGTATTCCGATGGGGTGCATGCATGGTTTACGATGGAATGCTACAAGGTGCACATCTGGCATGCCTTTTGCATTTGCAGTAGTCAGTCAAGTATTATATTGTATTAGTTAGTAGTAAGTTTACGTGAATAAATGTAACTATGTAACTACAATCAATGTATGAAATGTTTTGTTTCAGCTATTACCGATGTGTCCGAATCCATAAAAAGTTGCAAAAACTTGTATTACTTGGATTTGAGTCTCAACCACCTTAAAAAACTTCCAGAAGGAATTTCTCAATTAGTGAATCTTGAAGAGCTCTTCCTCAACGACACTTACCTTGAATTTTTGCATGCCAATTTTGGTCGATTGACAAAGCTTAAAGTTCTGGAGTTGCGTGAAAATGCACTGCAGACGCTGCCAAAGTCTATGAGTCGTCTTCATCATTTACAACGCTTGGATATAGGACAAAATGATCTACAAGAAATGGTATTTTATTTGTTATTTTGTCGTCGACTACTTACTTACTAGCTAAAGGTCTTCGTCGTATGGTCGTATCATATAGACTTATATTGTATTTCGTTGGTCCTTTCTCGCGTTATTTCAGCCGGAAGTTATTGGAACACTAGCTAACTTAACTGAACTATGGTGTGATTGCAACAACATTCGGATTCTTCCAAAGGTTCAAATTCATTACTGAAGAAAATGTCACTTTAATTATGTATTAATACTTTGTTTCACATTGATTTTTTGTTTGTATCGCTATAGTTCATTGGAAATTTGACAAAGTTAGTATGTATGGATTTATCACAAAATGATTTACAAGAAGTCGCTGATGAAATTAGCAAGTGTATCTTTTTGAATGATTTGTCATTGAATTCGAATGCTATAGAGGTACTTCAACATTTTTACGTTACGATTTACGGAGATTATTACTAATGATTAAACTTTTTAAATATTCGATATTGTGTATTTCAGAGTCTTCCAGATTCGTTCCCAAAGCTAGAGAATATAGCGGTTCTTCGATTAGATCTTAACGCGATTCAGTATTTACCTGAAGATTTTGGTAATCTGAAGAATTTACAGGAACTCAGTATTGTTCGAAACATTTTGAAGGCATTGCCATCATCCATTGGATTACTTAGGAAATTGCATACTTTGTACTTGGATGACAATCTTTTACCGGAACTTCCAAAAGAGATAGGCAGCTGTTCCAGTTTAACAGTGTTAAGTGTTACCAAAAATCAGCTAACAGAAATTCCATCAGAAACGGGGCAATTTGTCTGCACTGAAAGTGTTATCACTCTCAGGAAACATTCTTGTACATTTGCCTGTTTCTATTCTGAACATACCAAAATTGGGAGCATTGTGGCTTTCCGAATCACAATCGAAGCCGCTTTTCCCCCTCAACAAAGAAATTGACCCGCTCACTGGTCAACATGTTCTTACGTGCTATTTGTTACCTCAACTTGCGCCGCCGTTGGGTAAGTTTAATAAACTTTTTGTACGTTTTCATGTAAGCGTTGTACAATTATATATGTACAATGAACATAGCACTGTCCGTTGTGTCGTTTTCTTTTGAGAATTTTTGACGTATCGTTGGAATCTGTTTACAATAAGCTTGATTTACTCATAGCGGCGACCGGCGATGCTTTACATAAAGTTGACACCTCTCGTGCAAGAAGTGATCAAGTTTATGTGGTTTCCTGTTTCAAGATTTTTCCATTCTATGTAGAGCAAATAGTAGTAAATCATGTTTTGTTTGAAAGTTTGATTCCGAAAGTAAACAAAATAATTTCGTAATCTGAGAAGTTCTCAGTTTTCAGGCGCACATTTTGTAATTTGCCTGTTTTAAATGCCGAATTCTTAACTTGTTGTTTGTTAATGTTTATTAATGTAACATTGGCTATAGGTGATGTTCAAGCAAAGATTGTCTATGACGATGGACCTATCCAACCTCGAAGATCTAGACCTTCTATTAAGTTTGTGACGGATTTAGAGCTTCCAGTTGTTGATAATAATGTTAACAATAAAAAAGGACTTCTTCGAGCTCCAACGCCGTATCCGAAAGAACTTCGAGCTCTCGCGAAACATGCTTCTCATTTGAGACAAATCAAGGATCAGAATGGCGAAGTAATAAATACGGTACGTTCTTAGCAGATGACGTCATTACTTTGTCCAGTACTTTTGTTATGAATATGGAGATTTAAAGAAAATCAGCAATATAGTAGTAATTACATTTTAAATGTTCGACATGATTTACAGGATGAGCCTGAATATGAAGGGGACTACAATGAAGAAGAACTGTTACAATCGGTAAATGTTTTGAATATATTCATAGGTAGACAAATGCATTACATAATGAATTTAACTATCATTTAAAGTGATGACGGAATGGTTATAAGCGATCCAAAACTTAGAAGCAAGCGAAAACTACCCAAAATAAAATTATGGTGAGGGAAGTGTCAGGAAGCTCGTGAGTATTTCTGTTAGTGACCCAAGAAAAAATTGGGCAGTTTGAGACTGGTTTTCCATATCTTCTCTCTTAATGACCTTAATTGCCAGTCTTGGAATTTTTATGGGTAACCAACAGACGATTTTCATTTATTCAGCTCAATTTGATGTCTTTGAGTCATTAGTTTGGCATTTTTTTTACAAAGTTGAATTATTTTCTTACTGTGTCGTGGGATCAATTGTCGTAATTAGTTGATAGCATTGGCATTTCAGTTGCTTTTTATACTGTTCCGTTTTAATCATTTTAGTTCGGCTTGCGTTTGTAAAATGGTTTTAGTTTGTAATAGCTATCTTTGGTATTTTAGTTTTATAACTATACTATATATAAACAATGAGAGATGTTAAAATGATTTTTCATGACTGTTAACAGATTGCACCTGCAGTGGATACCAACCGGAAATCATCATTGACTATTCAACATGAATCATCCGGATTCGGATTACCCGATTCCTTGCAAAATTACGACCCTAACAGTGCAAGACTGAGTCAAGTGGGTTTGCCACCTGTACCTCCTGCATCTTCTCAAATGAACCGAACTGTTAGTTCATTTGCAGCTCCAGCAGCTTTACCACCTACACAAGAATTTCACTTGGACGATTCCCTTAAACGTAGTACAGCTGTTGCTAATGTCGCGGAAGTAAGCCAAGAAGGGCGGCATCCACCTGAAACTACTAATTTCAATTATGGAAACTCATTATCGGACATGGTAAGAAGTCCACCCCCGTACCACGTAGCAGCTCGTAGAGCAGCCTTCTTTCGATCTTCTGGTGGTGCGGGTGGAGCATCCATGACAATGTCACCAGGTGCTTCGGCTCATGACCAAAGTTCCAGCCATGGCATTTCCAAAGGTTCACAAGAGTCAGCATCACAGAGACCAGAAGTTCTCTCAGATCACAATATTCCAGAAACAACGACGTCATCTCAGATCGTGAATCCTATTACCGAAAAATATATGTTGCCACTAGATAACGAACGACATTCTGTAGTGAAAGAATTGGATCCTGTATCACCAATTAACGCTATGGATTCCAAGATGCTCAATTTTACAGAAACTACGTTCGTGAAAGACGAAATTGAAACCAGCCCAATTAGTTCGGTCGATAGTGTGTTAAACAATACTTACACTATTTCAACTACAGAAGATTTCGACCCAATTTCTTCTAGTTCAAGTGTTGGCATAGAACTGGATTCCGATACATCGTCGGTTGTGCCCGCGTCTCATATGGTTTCCCATTCTGAAGTATCTACTTCTGGAGTGATGAAAGATCTTACGGGTATGGGGTATTCTGATAAAGCAGCGCTAAGCAGTCGGGGTAGTTCAGACGGAGCTGTTGCGTCGCAGAGAGATCAACATAAAACTATAGAATCGAGGTTATATGCTCCAAAGTATAGTTCGAAGTCAACTACTGCTCTACGAAACCGCACTGCTCTTCCAGTTCCAGTCATGTCTACTTCCACCAGCACAAATAAAGTAATTCGTGAGACATCAGCGGACACGGTGGATGACAAGGACGCTATCATGCCCATTTCATCACATTCACGGTTACCACTCTTTGATTCCATGTTGCGAACTCCAGCGGGTTTAAATGTTCGTAGCAGTGGAAATCCAGTCGGTAACGAACAACCGTTAATGAATAATAGTGGGATCCAAATAGTAGCAGGGAACGTGCAAGCTGGGGTACAGGATAGAATTGCAGTGGAATCCTCTGGAAAGAAAGATTTGGTAGGAAACGAAACAGAAGGACGGAGTCGAATTCCAAAATTACCATCTTCAAGTCAGATTCCGTCACCTTCTACTTCTATAGTATCTAAGGATTCATTTAACTCCAAGAAGAAGCCGGATATTCTAGGCCCGAAACCAAAACTCACAAGGTCTCTAACGCCAACAAAGATTCCACATAAAGGGAACTCGAGCAAACCACGACCAGAACATGACAATTCGTTGATTGGATTACCATCAAATGTGGGAAAGAGCACGAGTCTTGAGAGCACGTCAGATGCAAATTCGTTGCATAACAATGCCGTATCTAAATCCGAAATCCCTAGAATAGGTGGAGAAGTGGACAAAGTGGATGGGGACCATAGTGAAGATAGCATGAAGCTGAACAATGTCGTTGATTCCGTAGCACATTCTGTGGACCAAACCGACACTGTCATCTCATTTGAGTCGTATCCTAGTCTTAACACAGCACCTGGCATTGGAGGTTCAAGAATTCCCACTGTAGCCAGTCGAAAACCCTGGATATTTGGCACACACAAGAATGCTCGAGTGGTAAGTCGTCCAAAAAGTTAAGTTAGTTAGCATATTTTGGAATCCATGATTCTACTTTGCTTTAATTTGAATGGTAATTAGGTATCACTGGATTACAAGAAAAACACTCCGTCTGGGTTTACAGTTAGCAGTGGTCCATCAAGCGGGCCCAACGGAGAAGTAGCCGTAAGTGCCATATTTACATGAGATTGACTACCTAAACGATTAATTTACTTCTATGAACAAAACCATTCTTCTGTAACTGACTGTGTCTTGTTTTATTCAGCAGGGAATTTACGTCGACTCGATCGATTCTCCTATGTCAACTGTAAAAGTGGGTGACAAAATTTTACAAGTCGATGGAATCGACGTTTCCAACATGACAATTGACATCGTTCGCAAAATTCTGAGTAACTGTCAAGAAAATATTCATCTGCTCGTATCTCGTCACAATTAACATCAGATTAAATAGGTAATATGCTTCTCACGTTGAGGGCTGAGGAGTAGTAGAAATTATAATTAAATCACTAATATGCACTTCCTGTGGTTTAATGCGGTAGTCATCTGAAATATCATCAAGTAAAATTGTAATATAATCCATTTATCACATTACATAATGAATTTTAATAGTACGTTATGTAGTTTCTGAACCTTATTTTTATATTTTAAGTTCGTGGAATGATGTAATTAACAGACATAATTATTATTGACATATACAGTATTTACAGTTGCATTCATTAATGAAGTTTCATCATTCCAATTTTGGTAATGGAACGATTCTTACTACGCCTTGTATTGTAGTTCATAGTATTTAAAACACCAGTGTTGTATATAGCGTTGTAAAGTATAGAAGAGAACATAAAAGCGTTTACAGTGCTATCCTGTTTAGAAATTGTTGCCAGTTTTTACCTTTCGTCAGTATTTTTGGTTAACGGGTGTACTTAACTAATATTTTTAGTGTTATGAGCGTGCAAGACGTTGAATTAACGTTTTCAATTAATATTCAAGCAATCCACCATTCCTGATAATTTATACGACTTTGTCAGTTTAACTTCATGTAACTGCTAGGGAAAATGCCAACGTTTTATAAGGGTACCATTTTCAATTATAATTGCAACTGAAGCTTAGAAGTAGGAACCGTGTCATAACTCATAACATGACGTCAAAAATTCAAGTTTTGTAGTGATCGTAGTTTTAAAAATGACAACAAGACCTTGCGAGATTTGAAAGTTCATTCCATTGAAAGCGGAAGTCTTCCAAAGTCTGACCTTTTAATAAGTAAATGCATTTACATTCTGTAATTCAATAATTCTTTTAATTCTATAGAAATTTATAAATGCAGCGTTGAAATATTCATTTTGTAGTCTATAGTATATAATCTTGAAATGTGAGTTTTTTAAACAACAGTCTAACTGGTTTTTCAAGCAAATATTTTAAATGGCGACCAAAATATTGTTGTCGCAACGGTACAAATCAGTATTGTCGATGTCAGTGTCCGATTATGATTTATTTTGTAAGCGTTATTATTATTTGTGTTTTAGTGCTACCAAATCTGGGTTTTATTCTTGCATTTAATCTTTAATGGCACTTTCTTTTTGTGCAGGCACACTGAGATTTGCATTTTCAAATGTACTAATAGTACATTTAATTTGTATGGGTAGCTACAACCTTATCAAATGTCAATATTAGACTGATTCCAAATCGTCCACAAATTTTACATTTGAAAGCCACGTTTTATTGTACAAATAAATGAAATGTGTGTATTATAATAATGTGCACTAGTAAAATATAATGCGTAGAAATGTTGTACCTAGGATTAGTAAATCAATTTATACCTGATACAAACAGAATGAACTGTACTTTAAAGCTTTTATGGCAGCATTTTCCATGATGATGATGTACGTTTTAAAAAATAATACATATGATGAGCAAATGAGCAGTTACCTGAGATGTCAGCTATAAAAAACGTTATTTTATGAATAAAGTGATCGATGAAGTACAGAAAAGTTTTGCAAAATATTTTATTGTCCTTTTATAATTTCGTTTTCGAAATGTTCACAACATACTAACCTGCACGATGATTATGAGTTAAAAATATTTAGGTAAACTCACTAAAATTATTCAATGTATAGTCGTATTGGACGTCAATTTGTTAACATATAAATCGGTATATAATTGCACTTTTAGGGTTCAAATAACGTTAACATAGTAATTAGTATAGTATAGTACAATAAGTATAGTAATTAATACTCGGCAATATGGAGTTTCGTCAAACATTAAAATGTTCTTTGAACATTTGAGCAAAATTGCAGGTCCAAAATTTATAATTACACACTAATTTGTTTCGATTTTAGCGAGAAGGCACAATCATTTAAGACATCATAGCTTTCTAAATTGTTAATCGTGTCTGATCCGGAATTTACGTATACAATTGTAGTTGTACAATAAGTTGAATACAAGGATTCCGCTTAAGTATAATATATTATTGTCTTTGCTTCCAATTAATTTCATTTCACAAGGCAAGTACGTTGAGCGGTTTGGCCGTCATTCGACAAGTGATTCGGTCACCTTTGACAAGCTCGCCGTCAACAGTGATTTTGCCTTTTAGACCCCCGTCTTCATTGGAAATAGTAAATTCCTTGACGCTTACGCAATGAACTCCTCGTACATTCATGTGCGTTCCTGTAATAATTACATACATATTAGACACATTCTATTAATTTTTCATGTCATGATGAATTAATTGTTTTGGTGTATCAAAAGTATCAATGCGAGGTACGCTTTGCAAACCTTTGTCAATTCCAAGAAGATATTGCGTTGCTGCAGCTCGTCCAGCATTCCCGAGCATATACGTGAGAAAAATGCGTCCATCATTTGGTTTCGACTCGGGTGAGAAAAACATATCCGTCCCAATGTACGGCTCATAACCAGCATAAATTGACAAAAATTCATCCTCAATAACAACAGGTTGAGCTTCTGCTACAGACTCATTGGATCCATCTTTGGAACTGTCACTTGTAGGGACATAAGTCAGCGTTGCTTTGTACGTTCGCAAATTTGCTATACGAACAAGGGCCCATAAAGTAAATCGTGCTTCTCCCACTGCCCTTAGTACTTCACTTTCGATATCAATGTCTGACATTAATCCCCAACCAACAGACAAAAATGAATACAACTTTGTGTCATCCAAGTCAACTTCGACCTGCACAAATAAGTGAAACTGTGTCATTAATGTTAATTCATAATGTTCCCTAATGTACTTTCATGATAGCAAAATTGAATAGAAGCTAACCAAATTCATTGGGAGAACTTTGCCTCTTGCAACTGCTAACGTTGTTGAAAGTACTGGGTTTTTTAAGTAGTCGTCAGACTCTCCGGTAAACCATGCTATGGAACGTGCCAACCCATTTCCGGACCCTCCGGCAATTACTCCAACTGGAAGCTGAAATTGCACATTTATTATGCTTATCAATTAATTACTACTGCATGAAAATGGTTCTTTAATGTGGTCGTTGCATTTCATATTCTCAACTTACATTTGAAAATTTGGGAAAGTCTGGACGTGAACGC
>JABASF010003478.1:0-10168 GCA_019776145.1 Harlomillsia oculata
CTGTTGCACCCGTTCTCCCTTCAGTCCCCCCACAAACCGTACTTCCTCGCCTCCGACGCTCACTGCAAAACCTTCGACGCGGGGGCGGACGGGTTCGCCCGGGCGGAAGGCTGTGGCGTCGTCGTCCTCAAGCGGTTCTCAGACGCCCTTCGAGACAAGGACAATATTCTTTGTTTGGTCCGTGGCTCAGCCATCAACGCCGAAGGGACCACCGCCTCCTTTGGAACTCCGTCTGCTCACTGTCAGACTGAGGTTGTTAAAGATGCACTCTTGACCTCGGGAGTCGACCCGGGCACCGTCTCATACATCGAAGCACACGGAACCGGAACCCATGTTGGTGATCCCATCGAAATGCAAGCCATTTCTGCAGGGTACTCGTGTCCAAGGGACGAACCTCTCTTAGTTTCCTCGGTGAAAACAAACATTGGACACTCCGAAGGAGCGGCTGGAGTGGCGGGACTTATCAAGGTCATTCTCTCCATGCAACACGAGGTCATTCCGTCCCACTGCAATTATTCCAAGCTCAATCCCTCATTAGAGCACCATTTCAGTTCCATTCCCGCCCGTGTCCCCGTGGAAGCGACTCCATGGCCCACGAACAATAAAAATCCCAGGAGGGCGGGTATTTCTTCTTTCGGTATTTCGGGTACGAATGTCCATGTTTTAGTGGAGGAACCGCCTGCCGTCGCTGTTATGTTGGGACACTCAGGAGAATCTAATGCAGCGTCACCGCGTCCCCTTAATCTCCTCACTCTCTCAGCAAAGTCCGAAAAGGGGCTTTTAGATTTGCAAAAAGAACATGCAGATTTTCTAGAAAAACATCCGTGTGACTTAGGTGATGTATGTTTTAGTTCCAACACCGGAAGAGCTCATTTGAAATACCGCTTCGCAGCTGTAGCCAGAGACCGAAAGGAAATGATTGAAAAATTGAGATCTTGCAAACACGGAATTTCAGGGAAGGCAAGTAAAGAGAAGAAGGCAAAGGTCGCGTTCCTGTTCACCGGTCAAGGCTGTCAATATGCCAACATGGCTCATACGCTTTACAACACTCATCCTCTTTTCCAGCACAGCATGGACAAGTGTTCGTCTATTCTGGAAAACAACCTGGGAGTGTCAATTTTCGAGGTCATCTGGGGCGACGCAAAATATCTGGACAAGACGATTTATAGTCAACCCGCCATTTTTTGTGTTGAGTACTCTCTCTTCCGTCTTTGGGACAGCTGGGGAATTCACCCCGATTTCGTGTTGGGGCACAGCGTTGGAGAATTTGCGGCTGCCGTCGCGGCGGGTGTTCTAGACCTCGAATCCGCACTTGCATTAGTATGTGCACGAAGTCGGTTGATCCAGCAGTTACCTCCAGGCGCCATGCTAGCGGTTAAGACATCTGAGCAATGTGTCCAAAACCTTATTGACGGGTTCCTCGTTGATCAAGGACCGGACAAGAGCGGATGGCTGGACATCGCCGTCGTCAATTCTCCAGAGGAAGTAGTCGTGGCGGGAAGGGAAGAAACAACTGAAATGTTCTCCAGCTTCTGCCAACAACAAATGGTCAAAGTCCAACAGCTCAGCGCCACCCATGCCTTCCATTCCAGGGACATGGATACTATTCTACCCGAATTCGGGGAAACCGCAAGTCGCATCCGAGTTTCGAAAGGAGTAGAAAGTTGGAACTCCAGTTTTGTGAGTTGTCGGGAAGGGCGGATGATGAGCAGTGACGAGGTCACGAGTTCATACTGGCAAAACCACGCTCGTCACTCTGTCAACTTTCCAAAGGGTCTCCAAGTGCTCGTGGACGCTGGATGCACTTTGTTCTTGGAAGTAGGACCTCATCCAGTGCTCCTGGCGCTGATCCTTGCCAACTTACCTTTGGAAGTGTCACACGAGTGCGTCTTGCTACCATCCATAAGGAAAAATGAGGACGAATGGTCTACATTGCTGACCAGCGTGGCCAAAGCAGAGGTCACCGGGTTGATGATAGATTGGCGGGAGTTTGACGGCCCTTGGAGTAGAAGGAAAATAGGATCCTTGCCCACTTACCCGTTTCAACGTCAAAGACACTGGTTCGAGGCCCAGGATATGGCGGGTACTCTGACATGTCATACGTCCATTGTTCATCCCCTGGTCGGACGCCACGTCCCTTTGGCCGTGGACAACGACCTGGCCATATTCCAGCACGTACTAAATGTCAATACCGACAAGGCCCTGGAGTACTTAAAGGACCACCAGGTTGGGGGGAAAGTCATAATGCCCGGAGCGGGTATGCTGGAAATGCTCGTTTCAGCGGCGTACCTCACACATCAGAGACTGTTCGAATCTGAGGAAGGCGGAGGATTTCCGATCCCGAAATTCGAAATTACAACTCAAGAATTCTCCATTGACGTCCCTTTTGAACTGGAGGACTCAAACTGTCGACTACAAGTGGTCGTGACGTCATCGAAAGTAACCCCGAATGACATGCAAGTCAGTTTGCTCCAGAAGGTCACCAACAAGGACTCATCCGATGACCCCGATTCAAACAAATGGCGTCGGCACGCATCAGCCAGAGTTGTCATTGAGGAATCCGTCGTTTCCACCCCTGAAATACTGAACATAACCGAAATTCGGACTCGACTTGCATCCAGTCACAGCACTGAAGAGATGTACAAGAAAGCTCCGGATATTGGAATCTTCTTCGGGCCTGTGTTCCAGTCCATTTCTGCTTTCTCCAAAGGGAACCAGGAAATGCTTGCTGAGTTGACCCTGACCCCTGAAACGGTCAGTCAGTTCGACAAGTACATTTGCCATCCAGTTTTGCTGGACGCCCTTATCCAGGCATTTGCATTGCAAATTGAAGAAGAGAAAACTGCACTGTATCTTCCCGTTGGGGTTAAATCGTTCACCTGGCATTCAACAGGTCACGGAATTCTGAATCCCGGTGACCTCACAGCGTATATGACTTGGTCATCTGATCCCGGGTCATCGTCTGGAACCATCCAACTGCTCCAGTCCTCCAGCGGTCTCGTTCTTGCGACACTGGAGAACGTGAGATTGGTCAAGACTACTGTGGCAGCATTCTCCAACTTTCTCAATGCTCACAGACGACTTCTCCCGGGTCTTTTCCGGGAATGTTGGCGCCCAAAAACGGGTAGTCGGTCTGCCCGAGTGGATATGACGTTAGTTCCCTCCGCACAAGAACTTCAGGTCGATTTGAGGGAGTACTTGGAGGAAACTCGATCCAAAACGAATCGCCTGCACTGGAAGTTAGAAGAACTGGACAAGCTTTGTGCTCTGTTGTATCTCAAAGCGTTCTATGAATTTGGCTGGACACCTGGAATGTCAAAGGTCAAGGGTGTGACCTCGCAGGAATTTGTGACCAATCACATCATCCTGAACAAATTCGAGTCCTACATTGAAAATGCATTTCAGCTCTTGGAGTCCCAAGGAATGTTCACTTCTATGCCTGACGAATCAGGCGACAAAGTTTGGACATGTATCCACAACAAACTACCCGATTCTACCCGGTTGAACGACTTCATTGATGACGTCAAACGCAAGTTGTGCGAAGCGGGGCCGCCCGTTTCAAGCGTTGACTTACCAATTGTCTCGAATGTTGGGAATCATCTTGTCAAAATGCTTCAGGGTAAAGATGCGCCAATTGCGATCCTGTTCCCCCCGGATTCGGACGAACGGGAGGTTAGCGCCTTTCGAATTTACACCGACACAGAGATCTGTAACATAGCAAATGATTCGGTTCGGGATTCACTGAAGGAAGCGTTTAGAGGTCTCAAAGGTCAGACAGGGAGCGGAGTACTTCGAATTCTAGAGGTGGGCGGTGGCACAGGGGCCACTTCCCTTGCAGTCTTGGAGATGTTCAAAGAGGAGGGAATTCCAGTGTCCTTGACATTTACGGACATTTCACCCCAGTTCTTCACGACGGACAGGTTCAAGTCGTACCCGCGGGTTTCCTTCCAGGTTTTGGACATTGAACAAGACCCTAAGGACCAAGGTTTCGCTCCGCACTCTTACGACGTCATCCTGGCATCCAACGTGCTGCATGCGACTGCCAACTTGGACCAGACCATGAAAAACATTCGTCACCTGCTCGTTCCCAAAGGGCTGTGCGTCATTTTTGAAATGTTCCAAAAAAACCCGCACATTGATTTCATTTTCGGGTTACTGGACGGCTACTGGCGGTTCACGGACTTTGACCTTCGGGCGAGTCACCCAATGATCAGCGCTTCGGCATGGACCAGGTTGATGCTCCGAAACCACTTTGACGGGTGTTTAACATTACCCGTGTGGGGGGAACGATTAGGTGTCGTGTTGGGATACGCGGATCTGACAGTCCCGGCCTTTGTGTTACCTCCGTCATCCTCTCGTGAGAATCCAGCATGGCTCATAATGTCGACACCCGCGTCAGCGTACATTGCGGACGAATTGTCCACCTACTTCAAACGGGATGGTCACGAAGTCATGACTTCGGAATTGGATACTCTCGACCCCTGGAACAAAGGTCACTTTGAGGAACTGATGTCAGCTCGAAGCAGCTTAGAAGGGATAATTTTCCTTGGCGGGTACAAAATGGGGGAAAGTGATCACGAATGTGTCACAGTAGCTTTGTTGCACCTGTCACAAGCATTGTTGTCCAGGAGTTGGAAGCGGTTCCCAAGAGTTGTTACGGTGACCAAGGGGTCCTGCTACCTTGAGGACGAAACTACTACGTGTCCATCCTCAGCTACGATTCGAGGATTCATTCAAGTGCTCAAGAGTGAGCAACCCGGTCTCAAGTGCACTTGTTTTGACCTTGACCCCGACGACGGTCAACTTGGTCATCCTGATAATAAGTCCCTCCAGCAGCTGTACGATGAACTGTGGTCACCGAACCATGAAAATCATATCACATTTCGAGGGACGAAGAAACACGTTCTTCGGATATGCCCGGTCGAGTCTCCCCCAGTGCCACTTCTGCTTCCGGCAAATTCAAATACGTTTACTTTGCAGTTACCCGGGTCAAATGCAGTTGAGGACTTATCCCTTAAGAGTTTACAGCTGCCTTCGAATCTCGAAGGCGAGACTGTGGAAGTGAGTGTGCGGGCGTGCGGACTCAACTTCCGGGATTTGCTAGTCATTCTGAAACCGGAGCAGTATCACACCCTTCTGGACCAGGTGGGTATGGAGTTTTCCGGAGTGGTCGCTCGGGTTGGTCCACAGGTCACAAAGTTCAAAATTGGAGATTCCGTATTCGGGGCCACGGTGTCGGGTAACGGGACCATGGCAAGTCACGTTCACATGTCTCAGAATGCCCTGATGTCCAAGCCAACCCGGATCACACATGCACAAGCCGCCACTCTTCCATGCGTCTTCTTCACAGCGTATCACTGTCTTGTGCACGTGGCTCAAACACAACCCGGTGACAAAGTGTTGGTCCACGTGGCTTCCGGAGGTGTCGGGCTCGCCGCCATTCAAATCTGCAAGTTGATTGGAGCTGACGTCATTGCCACGGCCGGAAGCAGGCGTAAACGCACTTTCCTGAGGAATCTGGGGATACAACACGTTTTCCACTCTCGCAACACGGACTACGGGGACCAAGTACTGGAGGTCACAGGAGGTCACGGCGTCGACGTCGTGCTCAACTCCCTGACTGGGCCGAATTTTAAGGAAACGACACTTCGTATTTGCAAATCCGGAACTTCTCGATTCGTAGAAATGGGAAAAGTCAACGTTTGGAGACCGGAGGAGGTGTCCGCCTTGAGACCAGATGTGACATACACGATAGTGGATTTGGAGAAGGTCAGTGAGGTCACTTGGACATCCCTCGCCCAGCAGTTGGAGAAACTCATGAACAGTGGGAAAATGGAACCGCTGCCGTACACAAACTTCCATTTGACACAGATTCGAGAAGCGTTGGGCTACCTTCAGAAAGCTCAACATATTGGGAAAATCGTCATCAGCATGCCTACAGGAGGTCAAGGGTCATATGACCTTGTCGAAACACAGTTTAACGACAATAGTACATACGTTGTGACCGGGGGGCTCGGGGGGATTGGGCTGGAGGTGACAAAGTACATGGTAAAGCAAGGGGCAAAGCACATTGTGCTAGTAAGCAGGTCTCAGCCGTCTGACACAGCGGTTCAGGTGATTAGGTCCTTGAACTCGGCGGGCGCGGAGGTCACATCATACCAGGCCGACGTCGGGAACTGGGATGAGTGCCTCGGGATTTTTAAAGAAGTGAGCCTTAAAGGACTACCAGAAGTGCGGGGTGTGATGCACGCCGCGGGTGTCCTCTCCGACGCCGCACTTGTCAAACAGGACATGGACAGCTTCCGGAAAGTGTTCAACTCTAAAGTCTCCGGACTCTGGAACCTACACAGAGCAACACTGACACTTTGTGGGCCCCTGGAGCACTTTGTCTTGTTTTCCTCCGGGTCGTCACTCTTGGGGACCTTTGGTCAGAGCAACTACAGCGCCGCTAATGCATTCCTGGACACGTTCGCACATTATCGTCATGCTCTAGGACTGCCCGCCCAAACTATCAACTGGGGAATCTGGAAGGAAGTCGGAGCTGCGGCGGAACTGGCGATGGCCAAAGACGGGGTTTTTGGGATCAAACCGTTTTCTCCGAGACAGGGGATTTCCGCCCTGGATCTCATCCTCCGTCAGCACTACAAGCAAGTTGCGGTGATGGAGCTCGACTTGACGGCTTTCAAGTCAGATGCACTTCAACTCGGGTCGTACATCGAAGAGATCGTGGCCTCTGGGTCGGGGGATGCGGGTGAAGCCCAGCTGGCTCTGGAAGGTGAAAAGCTTTGGAAACTGATCATCAGCACGACAGTCGAGGCGGAGCGGGAGCAACTGCTCAAGGACCACCTGGAGACACTAATTCGGCAAACACTGAAGCTCCCGAATGAGGAGCCCTTGGACGAGCACGAGAAGTTTAGTGAAATGGGTTTGGACTCTCTAATGGCCATGGAGATGCGAAACCGCCTCCAGCTGCTCCTCGGGAAGCACATGACCCTTAACGCCACCGCGCTCTTGGACTATCCGACCCTCGCAGGCCTCGCACGGTACATCAACCAGCAAACGTTTGCAATTTCCGCTCCAGTTATGAATGGCCAAGTTGCTGACACTACGAACAATCAGAACGTGTCCAGTGACCTGGCATCACTTGCGGCGTCCAGCTGGTCCCTTCAGTCATCAGGGGAACGCCGGGAACAGGTGAAACAGCTTGTGAAACAAGATTCGGTGCTCCCGGAGCATATCCGTCCGATTGCAGGAAGCAACGCAAAGCCTTCCTCAGAATGGCACACGTTGTTCCTTACGGGTGTCACGGGACAACTGGGGATTTACATCCTGCACGAGCTGCTGCAGATGAGCCAAGTTACCCGAATTGTGTGCCTGGTTCGGGCGAAACGCGTTGACGAAGCTAGAAGACGCGTCGTGAGTAAATTAAAGAAGCAAGGGCTTTGGGATGATGTGAGTAATCGTATGGACCGAGCGACGTTTGTGCTCGGAAACATCGCGTCCACCCGGATGGGATTGACCTTGGAGGAACACGACCATTGGGCGGGTCAAGTGGATGCCATCATTCACTGTGCAGTGAAAGCGAATCATGTGGAACGCTACAGGGTGAACCAAGGAAACTTGTCCCACGACATCCGAAGTGTCAATGTCTTGGGAACCATCAATTGTCTCGAGTTTGCATGCGTGAAACGGACCAAGCCGATTTTTCATGCTTCCTCAGTCGTCGCGGCGACCCAGGTCACTCTGGACGGACTCATGGCGGAAACATTCCCGGATAAAGAGGACTACGGGACGGACATTTCTTGGGGATACGCACTCTCCAAGTTTGTGTGTGAGAAGCTAATGATGGAAGCGTGGACGAGGAAAGTCCCGTTGTGCGTATTTCGGTTCCCAACTATCGCCGGTCACTCCGAATCCGGGATGTTTACGCTAGAATCAAACCACCTGATGCTCTTCCTGTTCGCATGTATGCAAATGCGGGTTGCCCCGCTGGCGAAGGGCCACTGGTCCTCCATCCCTGTGGATATAGCGGCGCAAGCGTCCTTGACAATCTTTTTCAAACCAAATTCGGTGTCCCACGAAACGGAGCTTCACCCCGTGATCAACTTGACAAATCCTCGAGTCACATTCCAGGAGGAGGTCATGGAAGTAGCTAACGGGTTCCTGGACAGCGGTCCGCGGATTGAAATCGTTTCATATTCGGACTGGAATACCCGGTTCCTCCAAGGAGGGGACAGGAACGTGTTACACCCTCTAAAAGACATTTATGGGGAGGAAGACGGGTTCATGTCCCTTGTGACGTCGACTCCCGCTACGAAAGCCATCTTCAAAGCTGATGGTGACGACGTGGGTCATCATGATCTCCGGGTATTTGACCTCTCTCCTCGAACGAAGGAGCTCCTGCGGGATACCGCCTTCCCGTCCAGCAGTGACATGGTCCGGCGACACTTGGTCTATGCTCAAGGCGCAGGATACTTCAAGCTCTTCCAATTGTGATTGTGATAAAATATACATTTTGGTAAATGGAGATGGAATTGGAAAAGGGACGTGACGTGATTTGCTACAAATCGTAAATTGTCGTGACTAACTCTATATTAATAATAAATCATATTTAGCTGCATTATTCCAACTTTCAAGAGAGGTTTGACGTTTGAACATGAAATCAATGTTTGCACAATATTATTTTATTTCATTGTGTATTGGTTACGTACATAGTTGCTGTTGAATACATCACCAGAAAATCATCAGTACTGCTTGCATAATCCGGTTTGTGTGGGTGCCAGTTGCCAGGTCGGGTTGGAAGGC
Source organism: Harlomillsia oculata (assembly GCA_019776145.1). Classification (NCBI taxonomy): domain Eukaryota; kingdom Metazoa; phylum Arthropoda; class Collembola; order Entomobryomorpha; family Oncopoduridae; genus Harlomillsia; species Harlomillsia oculata. The sequence continues at coordinate 8,806 of JABASF010003478.1, forward strand.
TCGGTTTACGTATTCATTTTTGGGACTTCTGAGGTCTGACTAATTTACCAAACCTTCTGAAACAAAATCCACCCGTTCCACCTTTGATATGTGCCTTTGATGGCATGCAAATTGGATTTTAAAACCATTTTGTAAGGTTTTCAATGACCAGTGAGAGCAGAAAACGCGGACATTTACAGGCCAACAACGATGTGTTTTGAAATCGTTATACAACTTTGGGATTTGGCGCAGAAATGACCGGCTTTCTTTATGAAAGCCGGTCATTTCATCAATGCCAAGAGCACAAGACCCAAGCAAACGTAAATGCATGCGTATAATTTACTATTCTGAAACGACAGTGGTTTAGGATCGTCCATTGAATACTGTAAATGGAAAAGTGCCCCGACGGTTTCGCGGAGTTGCGACAATTCAAACCAAAATTCGATGAACCCGAATGTTCTCAATGTGTGTCCTTCCTCAATCAAAGTTTCTCTAAATCGACCAGAAAATGCCAATACAACGGGAACTTTTCCCAAAGGCTCTTTAACTTTTCCCAAAGGCTCTTTAACAAATGCGCACTATTGATCTCTCGACGCTGACTCTGAGTCATATCAATGTACGACAGCTCTTTTGTTATGTCCAAATCGCGGATGCTCCAAATGCAGTAATTATTCATCAGAATTTCGGTGATTACAGTTTGTCGTACAATTGGAATAGTTGAGTTCAAAGATCAGGGTGAGTAATGAGTTGCTCACCTTAATTAATAATTGCAATCCCAAAAACGAAACAAAACCTGTGTGGACTGCATTGGAAAAACGCGAGATATCGTTGGCTAAACAAGCAATTAGCAACGATGAATGACGAATGATGTTATGTGATGAGGTGATAACTCACTGACATTATTTAGCGACCTTGAATTTACATGTTACATATTACAGCACTTGAATCACTCAAATGGAATGGATTCGGTCATGGTTATGAAATGCGTCAATAAATTATCGTTTTTAAACCAAATGGCTCCGGATTGGTTACAATTTGCAATAACATAATCGGCCTCCCAAACCTCTCGCATGCTTTTTGCACTTTCATTTTTTTGTTGAGATGAAATGAATGTTTACTGTTTACTTGTTTACTTTCTCGAAGGTAAACAAATAAACAATAACAATAACAAATACCTTCAGGAAGAACCTTCTAACTTCCAGACCCTTCTGTATCCTCACATAACATGTCATAATCTCACAGTTGTCAATAAAAAAAGTTGGATTAGAATTGGGTTTGGCAGAGTTTTGCAATATTGTGGTTTGTGAGAATGGCGTTTGAGATCGCATCCCTCCCGTACTGTTGGAACTACTCGAGCTCACGGACTCCTCGGATATCACTGCAC
>JABASF010003479.1:0-10168 GCA_019776145.1 Harlomillsia oculata
ATGACTCGTTAAAATCAATTGGATCTGACACCTCTATTTTTAACAAGCTGAAGCAGACAAATCAAGATCATTTCAACATTCGCATTCCCATTCGTTACATAAACTAACAAATGGCTTGATCATGAATGAAATGACAGAATCCTTTTCTTGACTACAGCTTTTTAAATGCACGATACGAAAACATTTCGTTGAAACTCAAGTTTTCGCATCGACCTTTTTCATTTATATATGCTCATGCAAAACAGCAATTGATCTCGCAGTCGCATGCATGCAAAATAGTGGTTTTATAGAATGAGTTCCGCAACATGTTTCTAGGAGAAGTAAACGCCCAGCTTGGGTGGTCTTGTGTACTCACGACCAAAGACTCATGGACAAGTTTAAGAGGTTAAAGTTGGTCTTTAGATAAGTACTTCTGTGCATCATACGAAACGATTTAGCATCACATTCGTTGTCGCTATGTACACACGCTCTCCAAAGATAGATTACTAGTGTACAGTTTACTGTACGCTAAAAGAATGTAATCCAGTCTACTTCTTCTTCTGTTTCATTCTCCCAATTGCGGCTGAGACGAGACCTTTGACAGCAATCCTGCATGCCAACTTGCCCAACCAACTATGCAATTTGTATTTATATCAACATATATGCCAGGTGCCAAATACAATAAAAATCACATATTAGTAGATAGGATAGGGTTATTATTACTTATAAGGGTTAGGGTTAGAGTTGGCAATTTCTATATACGGAACGAACGATGCGAATGGAATATATAGACTACTATCACTTTCACTTCATAAATTCGCATGCCACAGAAAGTGTACAGCTTCAGCTCCTCTGCTCCGTGTCAATGCAGAAGCAAAAGCAAACCAAAAAGCAAACTTGTACTCTTCAATTGCCGTTTAGTATCGTACAGAGCAGACCAATTTTAGATCGAACCTTATACGGTGTGAAAAATGCATGCAACTATCCAAAATACTGAACATTAACGCGACCAAAAACAAGCCAAGCACAGCACACCCAGTAAATACGACTCATTTCCATTTCTATCCAGCTAAACTACTATTATTACATGGTTGTTCTATGGCAAGAATGAATCCATGAATCTCCCTTCTCTCATATCAGATAATAACCTATCTTGCACTTTAAGTTGCGTCAAAGTGGTTAGCACCACGTGATGATTACTCAACATTACAATCTTTAAAGAAGAACACATATTTATGCACAGGCACTAATCTTTTTACCAATGCAGTTCAATCTTTTAAAACCCCATGCTTACGCCACATCATTTACACTTTGGACTCTTATGTGTTTTAAGTCTTTTAGACATTTTAGACCTGATCGATCTGACAAACAGACCTTGTACGAAGACGAATCCTGGTGAAGGTTTCGTAAAACGGTATAAAACGTCCCTGAATCAGAATTCAATCAATTGAATTTTTGAATTGATGAAAATGTCAAATCACTATGCATTAATAAGATTAATAACCTTGTAGCATTAATATGAATTGAATGACCAATGAAATAGGATTAATTCTAAAGAAAGAAACCGCATTTTTGAAAACCATTTTATGCGAATGCTAAACTGTCTGTAATGCATGTAATTATAATTTATTATTATTAATATTTTATTTATGCAATTAAAATGACCTGCTATTAAAATGCCATTAACCATATTATTGAATGTTACGTTTACGTTACCGGAATTGAATAACAACTAAGACCTTGCTTAGAACAATCAGATCAGAAAATCATTACAAGATAAGCATAAAAAGACAAATGTCAACTTTGACGAATTACCTTGTCCAAGCACTTGAGTTCTTCCAGTGGATACACCGTTTTTTCACACTTGGCACACGCTTTACTACTCATCTTGCCGACTTGATATGAGACAAATGAGAAATCCCAAATAGTCAACAGCAGTAAATAATGTGCACTTGAAAAACTATATCACAGAATACAAAACGTATACTGGTATACTTTAAAAATGTTTTTAAACAACCTTTTTGAATTCGGAGATTTCTTATGTATCACAATCACACAGAAGAGAAAGTAAAAATTCAAAAAATAATTCCTATCAACCGTGTCGTCTTTCAAGAACACAAAAACTATAGAAAAACACTTATAAAAGTGGACGGTATAATATAAAATTGTTCAAAATATTCTTGAGGCCGTTACACAAATAAAAAACGAACAACTTCGTTGGAAAGTTGGAATGCAAAACCGCAATGCTGCAACCAAAACAAAAACAAACCAATGTGATTAGTCAATGAGTACTAGACTTTATTTTTATTGCAAAACTTGAAGCTTTGCCAAATGTCAAATTGACAATGCGTCATTGTCATTGTATACTAACATGTCAGAGAGACGGTAAAAATGACCGGGTACAACATACTGGAATCGAAATGAACAGAACTTTCTCCTTGATGACGTCAAATGTGAAACTGTATTTAAGTGCGTATAAAAATGACTTACCAGTTTAATATTAAGTTTAGGGACAAGGCGACATGGAACCCTGTTGAACTCCGTGAATGGACTGAACCGAAGTTGAAGAGATGCTCGTATAAAGTTGCACTAAGTAGCCAGAAAGCAAAGGAAAAGTAAAGAGTGAACAGATGAATGTGCTCTGCATTGGAATGCCACAAGGCCACAAACTCTCTGGCTCTTTGTGTCGAAGCTCTTGAGGGCGAATTGAGTCTTTTGTATTGAGACACTCCCTTCACGTTCCTGCTGCAACCCCTCAACAAACCCTCACAAAATATTCTCATCCTATTAAATCCTATGCCAAATCACACACGAGACACGAATCATCCTTTACCAACTTTTACCATTGCTTCTCTTTGCGTCCAATTCCATTGCAACATCCTAATTCTCCTATCACGGAGACGTTGACACAAAAAATCAAAGAATCCAAATGGAATGTGTGCATTTTTCATGCACTTGACATTTCATCGTGTCACACTTCATTTTATTAAGTACATTTTAATTGAAAAGAACAATATAAGCCATTAAAGCATTGAAACTTCAACATTTTTGCAAGATGGGAAGGGAGAATAATAATCCCGACTAGCGCCTCAAATTCTCACAGGGCTTATGAATGACATACATTATTATTAATTTCGACAAAATGATCAATATTGGAAATCGTAGGCCATGTTACAGTATTGAGTGATTCACAATTCATTAAATCATCATCTAACTAACACCAAACGTAAACAATTCATAACTCATTTACTTAACAATTACATCAAAAATTCATGAATCTGACAGTTTTTTCACATCATAAGATCATAATCATAACGGCAAAAATGTTTAAGATGCCGACATGGATCGCCTAACTTTTTAATTATTTTCAAATATCAGATAGCAACTACGAATACATCAGTTTAAAAGGCACTTTAGTGGTTCAATAATTTCGATGCAAGTCATTTCTTCAAGGTGTTATTCTCTTTGGATCACGAGGGAACATGGATGTTTTTCGAATGTTGTCGAGACCCAAGTACAGCATCGTCACTCGCTCCAATCCGATACCTCCACCGGCATGAGGTGGACAACCAAACTTGAAAGAATCAATGTATGATCTAATGGTATCCAGGTTGATTCCATGATGAAGAGCACGTTCAGAGAGAAACTGGAAAGTTAATGCAATACGAATCAAATCATTAAGCGTTGCGTTCGTAGCGTTGCATTGCTACATGCAATGAAGCAGCTCAGTTACACAAAAGCTAACCTTCGGGTCATGAATACGCTGAGCTCCGGACAAGATTTCTTCTCCACGCATAAACATGTCGTATGAATTGGAGTATTTTGGATTGCTCGGATCTGGCATTGTATAGAAAGGTCGTACAGCCAACGGGTACTTGTCCAGAATATAAAAGTCGGTGTTGTATTTCGCTTTCACCAGGCGCCCGAGCAGTTTCTCATTCGGAGTGGACAGATCGTCTTCATCGCCAACTTCAATTCCTGCAGCTCGAAGCATTTCAATACCTTGAATGTATTCCAATCTCAATGGAGGATCCAGAAACGTAAATTCTTCCGCTGGATATTGTTTCCATACAGTTAGCATTTCTTCTCTGTATTTGTCTCGCAAACCTCGAAAAATGTCGGTGAATGTGTTCCCAATAGTATCCACGACCTACATGAAAAACAATTGTATTTCATATTGTTAAACACGATACATCGACTGTTATTAGTTAGGTGAGGACGCTTTAAATGGATTTACCTCGTGATAATGAGAGTCGAATGCCATTTCCAAATCCAAACCGATGAATTCGGTCAAATGCCTGTGGGTATTACTATCTTCCGCTCGGAAAACTACGAATTGAAAGGGCAAAATTAAACTATATAATATGGTGTCCACTTGTGTATGTGTAACAAAAAGTAAACGTTCAAATATTTTACCTGAGCCAATAGTATACACTTTCTCAAAATCAGAGGCAATTGCCATTTGCTTGTACAATTGAGGGCTTTGAGCCAAATAAGCAGATGTTTTGAAATACGATACGGTGAACACGTTTGCTCCACCTTCACTGGCAGCTGATATGATCTTCGGAGTATGAATCTCAACGAATCCCTATGAAAGTGAAAGTATAACACCAATTAGCGTGCAAAATGCCAGACGTAACAGGTAACAGAACGGTTATCGGCTAATCTGTAAAACGGTTATACCCTGGCTTCCAAAGAGTCTCTGAACAGTTTACAAACTCCAGCTTCCAGTCTATAAATTGACTGATTTGTTGGTGTTCTCAAATCAAGAATACGGTTGTCCAACCGAGTGTCCTGGTTGACACGAATGTTGAGTGCGTCTTCACTCTAAAGCAATAAGCATCAAAACATTGAATTACAAAACTATCCCTTCGTCATGTTGTAATATTTTGTTACGCTTAAGAAGTAGTCTACCTCATCGGCTACGGGACGACTCGCATCATCAATTTGCAGTGGGAGTCTTGGCTCTGATGCGCTGACTACCCAAAACTCTTCGCATATAAGCTCAACATTAGACATGGTGCAAGATTCGATTGGCGTCGATACTCCTTGGACAAGTCCTTTCACGTCTACGATTGACTCCTTCGAAATGCTGCAAGACATTAGAACGGGAATTATTTATACACGCACAGAATATCTTCAAAACAAATCTTTCAGCAAATAGAATCTTACTTTGTAACAAACTTCAGCATTTGCTTGCTGACTTTGTCACCAACTGCTACAATTCCTTGAATTGTACTACGACCTTGTCGCAAAACTACGAAACACTGCTTTCCTTTAGCTCGACTTGTATGGAGTCTTGCTCGGACCCAAACGTACTGTCCTGCCGAAGACGGTTCAACTTTTGACACACGGGTAACCGTACGAACCACTTTTGCTTGACTTTGATTCAATGGCAACTCTCCGTACTTTCCTTCAGCAAAATCAGGACCAGCATCTGCAGCAGATTCTTGTGCTTCTCTTGCAGCCTATATGACATCATGAAAACATCAGATTAGGAAACATTCTGCTTTCACCACTAGAAAAAAACGCAAAGTACGGCGACACTTGAGATTTTTCCAATAATATTATTAAAATATTCAATACCGAACTAGCATCTTTCTTCGCCTGCTTCGCAGCATCCTTTGCTTCTTTCTTTGCTGCCTTCTTTGATTTTGGTTCTCCTCCACTGTAATTAAGACGTTACGAGAAATAAATAAAAAAGTGCATTTTTCATTTGCCGTAATAAAACCAAAAACGGAGGATTACATAATTAATTCCTCAAATTATCACAATTCTACTACTAAAGTGAAACTTACGCCACGGTATTCTTTTGCTCTTCACCTACTACCATCTTGATTCTTGAAGCAGCCTGAAAAATAAAATATTTTCCAAAATAACAAACTGACAACGAATATAAAATTAACCCCTTGAAAGATTAATATCCCCACTTACACAGTTGCTAATGTTGAACACTGGACAACCCAAAATAGCAAACAAAACTGACTCAATCTGTCAGAAAAATTACANCTGACTCAATCTGTCAGGAAAATTACAAGAACCGGCAACAATAAATTCTGACTGCCTGTGGTGTCGATGTGTTTTGTGCTCTCGTGCCACTACCAGACTACCACGCTCTGCGGGAAACACAGCGACTGCGATTCCGTTTGAACCTGAGCAGAATCAGAATCTGCGAAAAGTGCAAGTCTTTTCTGTTTTCTTTGGTGATTTTCGTCGTCGCAAAATTCACGATTTATTTCTTCGTGCTAGTCAATCCACGTGGACTGACAGTGTGTAAAAATTATACAACGAGAGAGAGGTGTAAAGGTCATTTTTGCAAGGTAGATATTGGCTTAGTCGTCACTTTGCGACGGCTCAGTCGATCTCAAGTTTAGCAGATTTAGTATCATGCGAAGAACACCAAAACCCTCAGTCATTTTGAACAATTTGCACCGGGGAGTTGTCATTGCTTGTTTGGGAGTAACAGTTTTCGGGACGGCTTTCGGTGGATACCGGTATTTTAATTATTTCAGCGTGGTCCGACCTGCAAGAAAAATCGCTGAAGAAAAACGTCTGTTATCCGATTCTGATGAACTGAAGTCGTAACCTGTCGTTCTCCTCGTCGTCATCATTGTCAATCTAATTCTGTAATTGACGTCGCAAACGCATCGACATTATTTGCATAAGTTGTCAAATTCCAAATAAGCATTAGTCGTTAATACTGATTTCCTATACGATTGTTGATTGCACTGTTCAAAGAGTGTTTGAGTCAGAACCAGTCTCCTTCCTTCGTCAGCTGTAACCAGTAATCCTCCTTAATCTAACACATTTTATTAATTTATTAATCAGAAGTGATGAATTCTTTGCAAAGATCCTTATTCCATGTTAGTCGCCTATCCTTATCCTCAGGTATCCACCGCACCTCTTGGATTAGTTTAAAAACTGCAAGAACCATGGATAGTCAGAGATCAGTTTCTTCGGATGTACTTAAACTAGGTAAACTTAATCATGTTGCAATTGCGACGCCGGATTTGAAGAAGGCAACAGCAATGTACAGGTATGCTATACATGCAATATGAACCACTGAGCAAATCTTATTCGTTTAATGTTCATGATTTCTGATTTCCTGGTTTAGCAACAATGATCAATTCTGTAATTTCTATACTTTCAGGGATCTGTTGGGTGCCCAAGTGAGCGGAGAAGAGAATTTGCCAGAGCATGGTGTTACAACAGTTTTTGTCGATTTGGGGAATACTAAAATAGAATTGCTTCATCCATTTGGTGACAAATCTCCGATTAAGGTTAGTGTTGCTTTTCGAACATTATTCATAATTTCATAACCTGAGTTTCCAGTAATTATAGTCTGCAGTCTGATTATTGAGCATTGTATGAACGGCATGAAGTGTATTAAGTGTATTATTATTATTACTTATTACTGATAACAACTATGAATAATCGAACTTTTCTTTCATTCAGAACTTCCTGGACAAAAATGCTGCAGGCGGAATCCATCACATTTGTATCGAAGTCCCAGATATTAACGTGGCTGTTAATTCACTTCGAACAAGTGGTCAAATCCGGATTCTAGATCCCAAGCCCAAAATCGGAGCCCATGGCAAACCTGTAGTTTTTCTTACATCCCAAAGATTGTGGCGGTGTTTTAGTTGAGTTGGAGCAAGAGTGATGGAAGGGCTGCTGTCAGTAAATGTGAAACTAGAAAAATTATCACTGTATTTTAAACATGTTACATGTAGATCATGCAGTTTAAATAAATTGCTGTCATAGTTTATGGAAATCAAAATGATGTATGTGAGAATGATTTGTTGGTTTTAATTCATTGAAGCTTTTTATTCTACGTCACTTGAAAATGGTATGAAGTTCTTAAAAGTAACCAATTTATAAAAAGACAGGCCTATGAAACCCAGTCAAATCCCAAGACACTACGGCCAAGGGTTACATTACGTTTACGTTACATTTTACGTCACAGTAAATTACTAGGCAGTCACGCTCATTCTCTCTACTCGCATCAATTGCAATGAAATCAATACAAGGAACTTAAAAAATTGTGATGTAGTGATTGGGAACTATAGCTAAAGTTTACTTAAATACACTATTACTAATTCACTAGTATTCAATTACAAGATGTAAACAAGGCCTCCTCTACTTGAATTTTTCCTACAGAAATCTACTAATAATCTAATCTAGTGCATTCCTAAAATTCCTACACATTGCGGCACACTAACGTACTTGTACAGTGTACAACTAGCATTCAAAAATGTAACTAACTCTATAGATTTAACATTAACTACCGTCTAACTACAATAATGTTACTAGTTTCTAAAATGTTTCGTGCAACATTCTTTGCTCTACATTCTAAACACAAACACGTTACGTTAGACTGCGTGCTTTGTTCCAAATTAACTTGTACTCAAAAACGGAATTCTTTAGTTGAGTTCACTAATCACACTTGTGCGTTATACTGCAACACTTCTGGAATACATCATTTTGGCTAAAGTGAATTAATAATTAATCATGATTGATGACATTGATGAGGTACAAATAAAGTAAAAAGTTATCATCATGTAGATCATAGCAATGTTGAATTCATAATTAAATGTTACGTTACACGCACTACCATATAAAGCATACGCACAAACTCACTTCCACCTTCTAAAGTAGTTTCCTTAAATAAGTTACTATATTGATAACTTGTAATGTTTTGCATAGTTCGTTACCGATTCATCATGGTTGATGTTGTAGCAATTCAGTTTTAGGACAAAGAACATTTATGACTCACAAAGGTTAGTCATTGACATTGAGAAAATCATATAAAAATGAAATGTTAATGTAATGTAACGACGATTGTGTTGTGATTTAACCTCTTTCACGCTATCATCACGTAATAAAATTGTACTAAATTGAGGTTGAAGGTTACTTATAATTCAGCAAATTTTGAAAGTGCTTCCTTTGCTTCAACCTGCTGTGTTACTTCACGGCAGGTTCCGTACTTCACAGGCAAGCCGTACGAATTAAAGATTTGTAGATAGAGTTACATTACGTAAAAAAGAGTAAAAGTTGACGTCATAGATTTAATTGACCAATTGGAATTTCTTGGCAGTATTCATTCCAAGTTTCCAGGAAAAAAGAATGTGAATGGATTTTTCAGATTTTAGTTAGGATTCTGGTTGTTCTTGTTCTCGGATTTCTTCACCTCTTCCTGTAAAGCTTGTTGATCACCGTGCAGTTGAGATTGGCCATTGCCTTCACCTTCATCATCGTTTTGATTCTCGTAAGTGTTCTCGGATGTATTATTCGCCGAATCCGTACTGGGTGTAATAAGAATGGTTGGAATCTGGGAAAACATTCCAGTAGATTTGAGAAGTTTAGGACGATGAGTTGCATAGTTGTTTCCATTTCCATTGCCATTGCTGTCGGAACGTTTGCGTTTCCGGTTACGGTCACGACGACTCTTTAGTTTTGGACAGCGCTGTTGCTGCTCATGTCCAGTTCCATTAGATGCTGGTTTACTTTCACCCGACCGACTTTTCTGGCGGTAGACATGCGCTGAGTTTTCGTCATCGCTTGAGGAATCTTTGTGAGATGATGTGGAAAGTGCTGAATTGTCCGCAGTATTTGGAGATGCTACTGACAATTTGCTTGTAGTAGCCATATCCATTTCAGCAGATAGAGTGGCCACTGCTGCAGTTGGTGATGTCACGTTTGTGTTTGTGTTGTCCAGAAGCCCACTTCGACCTCCTTCATCCATCGCTGAATAAGTCAGCTTCAATGACATCTGTATAAAAAGTTGGCATTGTCATCAATCGTTACCATATGTCGGAAACAAAAGATCGTGGGAACCAAGAGTACTACTAATAATAGTCTATATTATATATTCTATACAACAAAACGCAACATATTATTTATGAATTTTATGAACTCATACCATCCTCCATATTTCGTACTCTGCTAATCTAGTAAATTGTACGTTACTGCACATACAAATAAGGACGTTACCAGTTACCGATATGACTCGACTAGGCTATTTTAAGACCGCAACGCAACGCAACCCATCGCAAAACATTGAATATTTCAACAAGATCCAGCGAAACCTCGACTTTTTAATAACGCATAAATATAGAAGCTTTTAGATCCATGTATGGAATAAGTATGGTGCTTGGTGTTGAACATTAATAAGTTCTTAAAAGCAGAC
>JABASF010003480.1:0-10167 GCA_019776145.1 Harlomillsia oculata
TTGGAGATGGAAATGAGTGCTAAGACAAAAGGCTACGTTGCAATTGGGTTTTCACCGAATGGTGGCATGCTGGGAGCTGACATTGTCATGGGGTGGGTTGATTCTTCAGGTCAAGGTCATCTTAAGGATCTGCATGGGAAAGGCAACTTTGCTCCTTTAGAAGATTATGTGGACAATTACGAGCTCATTGCAGCTGCAGAAGCGGGTGGCGAAACTATTATTCGGTTCAGAAGAGAGTGGAACACTTGCGATAAGGACCATGATTTCTATTTCAACAGGGTATGCAATTTTTATGTACTTATGGAATTTTGCATTTTGTTACCATTTCTTACTGACTTGAGTTCTTGTAGAATGATACAATTCGTCTCATCTGGGCCATTGGAGAAACAGATCCGACGAACTCCGACATCGGAGTCTTCAATCCAGGGTATCACGGTCCAGACAAACGCGGAGTCAAAAGTGTTTACATGACCAAAAAGTATTTGGTTCCGTTCCCTGACGAAGTTGAGCCTATGAATCCTAAAATCAAAATGTGGGATATACGCATGCCAAACGTGAGCCTTCATATTTATGAATCATTTACGAATTCCCTTTTAAATCAATGTTAAACTGAAAACTGTAATAATAGGCGACAATTACAGCAAAGGATACCACCTACTATTGTCACATTCAACGATTTCCGGATCATCACATAAAGAAGAAGCACCAGATTATTGGTGTATGTGTACACAGATTACATTTTTGCAAGTTTCAAAGGATTTCTATAAATAACATAATATACTCTTTGTTTATCAGATTAAAGCACTCTTACAACCAGGTCATGAAAACAACATACACCACATCGTCTTGTTTGAATGCTACGTTCCTAAAGAAGAAGGAGGATCTCACTCTGTGTTTGAAAAGTATTTGGATCATCCAGGAGGACCGTGCTATTCGAAAAATATGCCACCAGTCTGGGGTCAGTATTGTACAACCTTCCCCTTCGTTTGGTCAGTCGGATCCCAAGGAATCATGCTCCCGGATCACATTGGAACCCCTTTGGGGGATGACTTTGACGGAGCATCTTATTTTATGATGGAGATACACTATGAAAATCCAAAAGGAATAACAAGTTGAGTAAACTGAACGGGTCTATATGAGAATTACATAATATTTTCCAAACGATTTATGTCTTCACCTTTTTAAAATGTCGTTATTTCCAGTCGTTGATCATTCCGGAATTCGTCTATTCTACACCGATGAATTAAGAAAATATGACGCATCCAATTTTGACGTGGCAAACAGATACAGTCCTTTGAACATCATTCCTCCAAGAACAAGTTCATTCAAAACGTACGCAATGTGCACTCCGGAATGCACTCAACAGGTCATTCCGAAAGGAGGCATTTTTATTACACAGGTCATTCTGCACGGTCATTTATGGGCTAAGGAAATAGTTTTCCGACACATTCGAAATGGAGTGGAACTTCCGCCGATTGCAGAGGATAAGTATTTCGACTTCAATTACCAGCAAACCCGACCTATTACTCCAGAGAGACAAGTGCTCCCGGGCGACATCCTACTGACAGACTGTACTTACTCAACAGTGAATGAAACGCATCCAGTTTATGTTAGTTAAATCCGAACTTAAAATAATCAGCAGAATACATTCAAAATTCTATATGATGAATTCTATATTGAATGCTTTTTCTTCTCTTAAGTTTGGGTTGAAAACGGAAACAGAAATGTGTCAGACGCTTGTCTTTTATTACCCCAAAATTCCACTCATTTGGTGTAGAGGCCAGACTGAAATGAACGCTTTTCTTGATGGACTTGATATCGAAGAGGTGGAAGGAGAAATTCTACAACGATTCGATCTACCGTACAATCCAAAGTGAGTTAATATTTAGTTAATGGACAGGAAAGCTGTCCATTTTCACGTTATGGTGTCTAAAAGTTAATGATAAAAATTCTAATTATGTTAGACCTGATCAGAAATTCGACCCCACGGACAATGCTTATATTCTGTTGAACAACACTAACGATGACCCTAATAATTATTATTCAGACGTTTACGATGTCATTAAGATTGTCAAGCCCGAAAATCAGAAGGGAAAGACTGTTCATGAAAAAATGTTAGAAATCGATTGGGAAGCCGACAACTCCAAAAAGATCAAAGAAGTTCAACAAAAATGGGTTTACGGAAAACAGTACAATTGGTGTACTGGCCACGGAAAAGAGAGGCATCCACTCAAAGTATGAATACAATAATACAATTTTAGTATTTAAGATTATAATTTCAAAGTTCAAACCAATGTGTATTTTTAATTTATTCAACTTTACTATGCCCTTTTTAGGATTACACTCCAGTGTACCCGAAGTACGTCAAATATGAACCTCCAGTCGATTCAAAATGTACTATTATCAACACAAAATCAAAAGTTCTGAGCTTCTCAGCATCGTCGTCTCCGGGAAATGGCTCCCGATTTATTACGTTTATTGCTTTTACTTTTACTCTTTCATTAATGTACTTCAAATAATCATAAATAGTCAGTCATAATAATAATAATAATAAAACAATGGATTTTTTCCTCTCCAAGTTATGTTTCGGTTGATTGACGGACTTTGTACCTTCTGGTGCGAGTTGTGCCCTAAACAACGCTGTCTCTGTCTCCCATCACCCCAAAGTGTATTCGACTGTGTTGCATCTTATCTGAAAATAGTTTTCTTGCTGGTCCTCGGTCCTAGCCCTGTTATTGGAAGATGGGTGGATAAATTGTACGATTGTATTGTGCGGCACGATTGTATTGTATTGTATGGGTTTCAACATTCACGTATGCAAATATGTCAATGTATCTTGATAAAAACTCTTGTTGAAGTATCTTTATCTCTAAATAAATAAAGCTTTGTTTAGATTTCATCAACTGAAAGGAATCTAATATTTTCGTATCGTTAGGATCAAATAACAGCCAGTAAATAAATAATAAGTTGCCGATAGTGTTATCTGTGCGTTAGAGAGACACCCACAGTCTCATGATTTAAGAAATTTAATAGGCGCAAAGGTAATTAAAACCAATCAATTCAATCAATTCAATGATTTCATCTTACAGGTTCAAATGAGTTCTTACGTTCTTCGCACAAAATGTATCAGTGAGAGTGAGATATTCATCTTGTTGAAGGCTTGTGTATTATGGGCAAGTACTCAAACAAAAACAAACCCATAAAAATTATGAAGTTTTTTGAGTTTTATTATTCCTGTTCATTACAAATGATTGAAATGATTAAGCTATTTCAACAACTGACAACTGATAGTCTCAAAAAATGCAATTTACAGTTGAAGATACGATATTTGTGCAATAAAGCCATCATTCATACATGGAACGCGTTTTCATTCTTTGTTAGCGTTCCTTTCGTCATAAGTGTCGATTCAAAAAGTCTGGAAGTGAAACTAGGGAAAGCAAACTCGAAAGTAAATACAATATACAGTGTCAAATACTTTTTGCAAGTGATTCATGTTACTTTTGTACTCTGTCGTCTGCCAATGACAGTTGAAAAGTACGGTATCGGAGGTCAAGAATTTGTGATCCATATTTGTTACGCGACTTTCATGTCTTATAGCTCTTTAGTAAACGCCTTGTATAGCTACCACGATTCCGAGTGGACTTTAATTTGGCGAACAATAACTAGTTCCAAGAACACTAACGCCAGCAATATATTGATAACTGACTGGTTGTCTACTGGCACTGGTCAAGTGATTGCTTTGTTCTGTGCGGCATGCCCTTATTGCACCACATTGTTGTCTTTAGGATTCATTAGTGTAAAACCAGACATGCCCTGCCTCCTGGTATCTTTGCAACTTGTTGAAGACAACAGAATTGTCAGGATTTTAATTGCAGTGGTTGAAAGCTTTGGACATTTTTTTGAATCCCAATCAGGCATGTTCATAATCATGACGTCATTGATATCTCTATTTAGCATTCAATTAAGTCTGACTAAAGCAGCCAAAGGTTCTTTCTTGCCAAACCAATGCTACAGAGAATACAATCGGATTCGGCTCACCACGTCAATATTTTCAAAGGTCATGTCACTAACCGTTAGTTCTAGTCAGATCGCGTGCAGCAATTGCGCCGTGGCATCATTAGTATCGTTAATTAGGGCTAAAGGCGATAATGACAAAAATTCATTCATGATTTCAATGCTTTTTGTTTTCATCTCGTGCGGCATTTCTCTCACGTTTGTACATTTTCAAAAAGTAGCGTCCGAAATCAAGGTCACGACGAAATACATCAAGCGTACACAGTCTTTGTTCAATTCAAACCGTCGTTTACAAAAACGCGAAGCACAGGCTGTGAAGGTATTTGGTATTCAATTAGGTGAATTCTACGAAATCGAATTGGAAAAGGCAGAATACTTTATTGAAGGCATCGTCAATAATACACTGTTATTTTTATCAATCTCGTCATCATGAGTCATATATTTTTTGATTACTGGCCTTTTTTGGGCTAAAAAACGGAAAAATATGCCTGACGCGACGTTGCTGTTTCGAACCACGGAACCACCCCAAAGCCTGAACATTTTGTTTAGTCAGTCTGACGTCTGAACCTTTCGTCACTATAATAATAGCTTATAATAGCTTTGTTGATTACTAGAGGATGGATACTAAGATACTACATTCCAATCTTGCATGAAAAAATGAAAATGCTAAAATTACCTTTAAACATCGTTTTTAGAAAGATATTATCAAGAAGGGGAAGATTGAAGATAACACCAGTTTTCTCGAGCGAAACGGTCATACAATTAGGTTCGTAATGTAATGACGACGACGACACTTGGGCTTATATTATTCTTAAAGATAAGTTGCGTTGTTCAGTGTATTAAAAATAGATAAATAATCACTAGATTCTATCTCCGACTTTTAAAAAGTTCAATTTTATCTAATTTGTCAATAATTATAGATTATATTATATAATAATTATTCCCTATATGTGTTAGTATAAAGAATGTCATTGTAACTTGGTCGTCAGTCGTCACTGAACTATATTAATCGGAGAATCATGTAAAGGTAACTCCTACAGTGATGTCGATCTGGAAGAACCGTAAAATAGTTATTAAAAGATAGCTTAGGCATGATTTTACCAAGAGGAGAAAGATAACTATTAACTATTCACTATCCGTTTGTGCCCGAGAGAGTCATTCAATAAATAAATAATGTAATCATACATTGAAGTCGTACTACGTTCGTAGCGACGATATCAGTACAGTAGTCAGTAGAAGTTTACACAGCAGAAATCTGTAATTTTTCTACTATTATTCACATGTGAGCTTGAGCATTTTCATTCAGTACAAGGAGCATCTGTCAAATAATTTCATGAGTTCTTCGATCATGAAGTATTTGTCGGTACATTCTTGACCAGATTTGAAAAGCATACATCATTGGAAATATCAGAATGGCACTGTCTAAATGCTTGGAGTCCATTCGCAAACTGAGGATACGTATTTTTAAATACTATTTTCGAACCAAGAAGATCTGTGATTTGCACAATGACACTACGATTCGTTTGTACATTTTTGCGTGGAAACTCATTTCCTTATTTGTCGCAACTCCTTTTACCATAACGGTGAATACAAGAAGTCTAGAAGTTAAATTAAGCAAAGGTAACTGGAAAGTACATACAATCTACAACGTCAAATGTATGGCAGAAACCATTCTCGCCATTTTTGTGCTGTATCGTCTGCCATTGACTGTGGAAATGTATGGTTTCGGAGGTCAAGAATTTGTGATACATATTTGTTACCTGACTACAATGCTGTACACCTGCTCGCAACACATCCTGAATAAATACTACGAATCAGAGTTAATTTTGATTTGGCGGACAATGACCAACACGGACGACAGGAACACAACGTTGATAACCGACTGGCTGTCAACTGGAACTGGAAAAGGGCTTGGTATATTCTGTGCAATAGGCCCTTTGAACAGTTTCCTGATGACGCTGACCTTCATCATTCAAAATCCAAAGTGGCCCTGTTTCCTTGTCTCTGTAAACATTTTTGAAGAGAGTACGTTTGTCAGGGCCCTAACAATCATGGTGGAGAGTTTTGGGATGGTTTCAAACAGCGTGTCAATAAGCTTCATGATCATGATTCCCTTGATACCCTTATATTGTATTCAGTCAACGCTTACTCAAATAAGTAAAGGGTGCTTCCGAGTAAATAAATGTTACATGAAATACAATCGTATTCGACTCGGCGCTTACATCTTTTCAAAAGTGGTATCAAAATTCATTTGTTGTGCTCTCATCGGCGCTCACATTTGCTCTGTGGCATCCTTGGTTTCATTGATACGAGTGAAGGATGTTGATGATGGCAAGAATAATTTATTCGTGAATTCAATGATTCTTGTATTTGTGTCCTGTGGTTGCGCCTTTTGTCTTGTATACTTTCAGAAAGTGGCATCAGAGATAAGACTGACGTCAGAGCGCATCAAACGTACGCCGTCTTTGTTCAATTCGAACCAACGTTTACAAAAACGCGAAGCACACGCTGTGAAGATCTTTGGTATTCAGTTAGGAGAATTTTACGAAATCGTCATTGAAAAAGCGGAATACTTTATTGAAGGAATCGTCAATGATACATTATTATTGTTGTCAATCTCATCATCCACAGGATTGAATTAGGCACGAACTCCGGCGTTGAAAGACAAGTTTGGAATCTGGCAAACTGGGCTGGGACTATGCCCATTCTATAATGACGGCCTCAATCATATCTTTGCTTATTTTCGTATTGTTGATTTTTTGAGCAATCCACGATTTGAGAATGATATACCATACAAATTAATACAAAATATACCAAACCTTTTAATTATAATTATGGACTATCCATGGAGCGGTTCTATCGCATTTTTACTTATTTTATCATTGTTCTTAGAAAATGAGATGTTCGCGGAGTAATAAACACTCAGTGCCATTGTTAATTGGTACCGCTACCGTACTGATTTCATTCTATCTTTCAATGCTGACGTTTTTAGTCAGTTTTATTCCGCTTTCATTGAGCTACGGCCTACTGCATGAAAAAATTACCATGGCATGCAACAAGGCGATTCACTGCAATTCATAAAGGCATTTTTACTGTATTTATAAATAAATGAAGGTTTTATTTTGTCGTCTGCGTATCTGTCAAGGTATACTGCAATAGAAAGTTAATTTGACGATGGACAATGGGCACCAGGAGCAACAGTCTCCGGAACGTCTGGCTGGAAATGCCACTTCTAGTTCTAGTTCTAAATCTAAACCGCTCAGGACAGTTTCGCAGCCAGGTCCGATTGTGCATCAACCGACTGCCAGTGGGTCGGTCTTAAGGCCCTTTTCGTCTCCGTCACAGCCTGAATCAAGCGGGACCAAAGTGAAGCATTCTTATTGGTAAGTTCTCACGCTTTAATATAATGAGAATTGCCTCAATTTTCCTTTTTGAGTGTAGAAATGGTCAAATGCTAAAATATATATATGTATAACCAACCATTTATTAGGATTTCATGTACTTCGAGAATAATCAAGGTCAACGTCGACGAAGGAACAGTGCAGGAGGCTTTCACAGTAGAGGAGGCTTTCACCGTAACCGTACAGGACTTACAGGAGGCTTTAACAATGATACATTTGGCTTTCACCATGGAGGAGGCTTTCACCATGGAGGAAGCTTTCACCATGAAGAAGGCTTTCACCATGGAGGACGCTTTCACTATCACCATGGAGGAGGCTTTCACCATCACCACTGAGGAGGCTTTCACCATGATTCAGGAGGATTTCACGATCACGACTAAATCCACGTTTAAAATTCGAAAAATGCAACATTTACCATTGGAATAAATAAATAATGGAGCACAATGCGCAGGCGAAGTGCTTCATACAAAATATTTTCAACAGTCAGAATAAATATTTAGAATACAGTTCATTAAAATGTTTTCCATTTCCAACTCAAATTCTTGTAAACTTTAGATGAGTATTTTATTACTTTCATAATAACGAGACTTTAAATTCTCAACATCCGTTCTTTCAGTCCAACGAGCCGAGCGCTCTCATCCCATAATGCACTGGCTTGGTCGTCAGTACTGATTGCATTGACTTCATCGTATTCCCTCCGAAAAATGTACATTTTCCCCGTTTCCTGACCTAGGCTTTTGGAAACGGCACAATGGAGAATGCCCACTATTGCCTTCGTAGGCACAAAAATGCATTTTAAGTACAGTAGAATCAAAGAGGTTATTAGTATAATTTCAGTCATCAAATGCAAAAGTTTACCTGTGACACACTGATACCCACAATACGTGACATTACAATGGACAATAACTGCTTGCTGAGTGGGAAGTTCTCATAGATGATTTGCGTGCGAACTAATCCTGGACAAAGTGCGTAAGTCGTTACACCAGTTCCATCAGTCATTTTCCCAAGTTCCTTTGTGAAAAGTACGTTCATGAATTTGGAATTTGCGTAAGGCATGTAGTTCCAAAGACCAAATCCTGACTTATTCATCATCATGTCTTGAATATTTAATTTGTTAAGGAGAGAAGCAGTGGACGCCATTGTAACAACCCTGTTGAAAAATAAATGGATGGTCAACATTATTTAACAATACACCCATCATGCTGCCATTACTGCATTGTTTGAACAATGTATGATATTATATTCATATTGCGTAACTTGTATTAAATGTATTTACCTGGATGGCGAAGCTCGTTTCAGGCAATCAAGTAGCAAATTGGTCAATAGAAAGTGACCCAAATGGTTCGTTGCAATGTGGACATTGAAACCGTCTTTGGTTTTTATGTTTTTAGCCGTGGAAGCTGCAATTCCTGCATTGTTGATGAGTAATTTTACACGGTTGCATTCTTCTTTTATCTTTAGGGCGAAGGACTGAACTGAATCCATGTCTGACATGTCCACGTACATGACAACCTATTTCAAATCCATTCTTACTTACTTACATTCTTTCTTTGTTTTCGTATACATTTTATTTTCAGACACAAAAACTGTGTTTACCAAATTTTGATTTCCAGTCTTCTGTTCAATTTCAATCTTTGCTTTTTCACCTTCTTTCATATCAATACACCCCATGTAAACAATAGCGTTTCTACGAGCCAGTTCCATTGCCATTGCTTTACCCAATCCCCGGCTAGCTCCCGTGATCACTACAGCTTTTCTATCCATGTCAACTTCACCGGATGTGTCGACTTTAACATTTTCGAATAATTTATATTTCAAAAGTTTAATTGACATTCCAAGCATGACTCTTGTCATTGCGACTAACGAAAACAGATAATCCAATAAAACAAAAAGAAATTCCATTGCTGGAAATCACTGGATATGAATTTATATTTGATATAGTTATAACGTTATTCTTAAAATGTAACTTCTAATAATTGCACGCGTATAACCTCAAGTGTAGAATTGCAATGAAACAATGTCAGATTTCAAAGTTCTAGGAACTGAAAACTAAGAGAACGAAGAACAAGTTGAAATTCCTTCAGTTAGCGAAACCCAAGTCAAGTTAAATATTAATTACTGAGAAAAACGTAAATGTGACGATAAGAAACTATACTATGTAATGCTATCAATTCCGTGAAAGCTCATGTCCTGCTGGAGACTAGATCGGTTACTTCTCATGAACACATGATAAGGCTTAATCCTTAATCCTTATAATGTATATTCTTGAAAAAACTTGATCTTCAAGGTCAACCGGCTCTTGCTCAACGACCTGTGTAGTACTCATTTTACACATTTTTAATACTAGATGTATACTGTATAGTATGCAATAAAAAAAACATTAAATTAGATGCAAATGCATTAGAAGAAATCGGCAATTCCAGCATTGTTAATAAGAAGTTTTATTTGACATTCTTTTCGGATCTTTTGGCAAAGGCTGGAGTTCAGTGACGACCTTACCCCATGCCCAAGTGCGAAATATGTAAAAAATGTTTATAAAAAGTTTCTAAAAAAATCTTAGAATGTTGCCATTTGTCCACCCCAGAAGTTTCCCGAAGTTTGGACACAATATACGAAACATGTTTATAAATAACCTATAAACATACTTTTCCTAAGGTTGGAATCGTTAAAAAACCCACCTTAGTTTTTTAGTGTTTGAGTTTTTATAGAGCATAGCTTATAGGTTTTTCTGATTCCGTCTATACCTCAGTAA
>JABASF010003481.1:0-10166 GCA_019776145.1 Harlomillsia oculata
TGTGACTTTACGTACTTGGTTTTAATAAAGTTTCTTTATTCCGCGTTCAAAACAAAACAATAATAACAGTAATGTGGTCAACACAATTAAAGTCTGTTTTAATTTTTAGCAAAAGCGTAGTTCTATTATCATAAGGTTCCTATGATGACTTGAGAAAAGCTGTGAATGCATGTAATTCTTAAATGTCGACTTGTGAAGAAATTCTGAGGCTAAGACTCCTTTTTCGTCGGCGGGGATGATGACCCTGTTCGATTCTTATCCTCAAACTTTTTGTCGATCAATTCCTCCTTGTCCAAAACATCTGCAATCTCTCCGACTTGTTTTGTATCTAAAGTTAGATGTTCTCGTGTTACGATGTCAATTATCTGTATTTCAAATAAAAAGATGTGCATGTATCAGTATTATGTACCCGTGCAAAATTAGAGAACCGTAACGTAGTACAGATATTAACTAGATATATAACTCTTAAGTTAATAAACAATCAGCGTGCTAACCTTAAGAACGTCGTCCACTTCAATATTGCCATCGTTATCTTTATCCAAGTTCTTTAGCATAGATTCAATCGTACGCAAATGGCTTTCATCCGTTATTGTCTTCACACTCTTGATTGCTTCCAGTAACTCAGTCGTGGACACAAACTGATTCGGAGCCTTTGACCTGTAATAATGAACATTACACATTTAATTCGGGATAATATGAACTGACTGTGTAATTATATTTGTTACACACAATTCTGATCCTGGAGTCTGCGGCACATTCGACGAGGCCTTGTCCAGTCTTTTGACTTGCACGTCCATTCTTGAGATAAGGCCACTCAAGCGATTAAACAAGCGCTGGGCTCCCAACGTTTCCTTCACCTAGAACAAGGGATAAATTAAACATTTTCAGTCAATCATTGCCGGGAATTACTACTATTGTCAATTTCTTTGGGGGACCCAATTCACTTACTTTGACCTTCTCAGTTTTCGCAGCCGTGGCCAAGTCCTGAACGTCTTCCTTATACTCCTGCATTTCTTCTTTCAAGTCTGCTAATTCTTCTTTTTCCACAATCATAGCTTTCTTCTTAATTCCAAGTTGATCCAAGGCTGTTTCGATAGATTCCAAATCTTTTGGAGTAATTTTGGCCTGAACACATTTTTAACAATGAATTTGATGAATATATGTAATATTATTTGTAATACGTGCATTATAAACTAATTTCAATTTCACCTGTGCAATTCCTTGGGCTAGCAAGTATGGTCTTCTGTTAAGAACGCTGTTGATGATGTCTGGAATGTTTTGTGACCTGTGAAGCAATTCAGCAACTTGTCCAGCAGGAGGAACTTCTTTCGATGTTTCTGCTGGAGAAGTTTTAACTATAAAGTATGGGGATGAGAACATGTTACTAATACGTTGTAATGAAAAAGCTTCATTCATTATACGTGCAAACAACGTTTCCAAACTTACGTTTGTCGTCAGTTCCTGGAGGAGCAGCTTCAACCTCTTGACTTGCAGCTACTAATTCTTCCTCTCGTTCTTCCTTGATCTTACGTTGTTCTTCCTTAATGATTTCAATCCTAGTTTTGTGGTCAATCTTTCCTTCTCGTTCTCCGATGGTTCCCTTGGTGTGCAAGGCCTATTCACACAAGAAAAAAAATCCTTAAACATGTATAGCATGAAATAATATAAGTTTCCAAAATTGTGAGCCAAACATGACACAAAAATATTACCGCAGAGTCTGGTAAGGATGACAATGTTTGCTGAAGTTGTGCGGCTGGGGGTAAATGCTCTGGAAGGTACATTGTTCTGGACAAAAGCAACAACGAAGAAGGAACTTTGCTTTGAAGCGACAACTCTAACCACTGATTCAACTGTCGTCGCAAACGACCTTCTGACACACCTAAAGCTCGCATACCACGAGCTTTGCAAGCGGCTTGTAGTTCTTCCACTGTCATATTTTTAGGTCCACCTTCCATTTGTATTACCTGCAATTTAATATTAAATTACATTAGGTTATTTACCAAAGACAAATTCATGCCCAAATTGCGTACGTTACTTACCTTGTCATCAGCGAGTAAATTCCTCAACTTCATTCTTAACTGAAATCTAATTAAGTTTGTAGTACCAATGGCTTGAATTTCAAGCAGGTGACAAAGAGCAGCTAACTGATTTCTTGAAAGCGAATCCAAAGTAATCTCATCCTCAAATAGTTTGCTGAATTTAATGATATCTTCATTGCTGACTTCCCCGCCGCTAGTTCGGATCTGAAATAATTTGAGACAATAGTCACATTTACAGTCCATACGACTTTTATCAGTATAACTCATTTACAATCGACAATCAATGATCAACATCAACACTAGCCTAGAATCATAAACTAAAACTGCAGTCACTATATTATATTTTTCACATACTTTTCGAAAAAACTCAGCAAAATTTTTCGCCTCTTGGGAAGACCGGCCAACACCTTCAGGAGCCATTTCATCCAGAGTTTGATTGCAAAAATTTAGCCATATCCAGCTTCATTTTTAGCTGAGCTTTCATTTTAGATTCCTATAACCAGAAACAGAATGTGAAATTGACAATGTAAATGTAATAAGTATGAGAATCAGCTGATTATGAATCTATTATGGTTGTATCCTAAAAATGAAGAGAGAATCTTGCATTTACCTTGTCCTTTTGAGTTTGAAAGGTTGACGGAAGCATATTTGGAAAGAACTTAATAAACACAGGGAGAAGCAACTCCATGAAGGGCACAATAATAAAGACGGAGAACGGAACTAATCGAAAAAGATCCGATGTGGTTCGAATTAATTGTGTGTGTTCTCTTCGTGTCAACGTGTTTCCTTTCAAGATCCTCCAGAGGAGTCCACCCGCAATACCGATATCAATGAACAGAAGTCGAAACCCGTGATAATAATGAAGAATCTATAAATTACAATAAAAAACAATATGAAACATACAGAAATAATCCAGAATCAAAAAGTAGAGTAAAGTATTTTTGGATTAGTGGTTAACCTCATCTTGTACTCGTTTGTAAAGAGATCTCTTTGGTGGTTCTTTCTTGTCGAACGGATGTTTCTTTTCCTCTTCCTTTTCTTGTTCAATGGCTTTGAGTGATTCTTCGATTTTGGAGGACGGTTCCGCAAACAAACATGAGTTGACATGGATCCTTCGATTGGGAACCAGGACCAAAACCCTGTCGTTGTACAGCTCCAGCAAATGACCTCTTCTCCGTGTCACTTCCGAAGATGACGACACTACTAAATCTTCATAGCGACACAAATTTCTCCGACTACCCTTGGCATTCACAACCAAACTCCTCCGAAGTAATACGTTACTGGGTATTGTCCTTAATAATCCGACGACCAGCATCCTGCACAATCAAAGTTAACAAAGTAAAATTCGTAAAACTAATGTTTCAAACACTTTAAATCCTTCCAATACGTTGAATGATGTAACATGAACGTGACATTTCACAAAGTTATAAAACTTACTTGGCTTATACAATCACACATCCAGCAATACAAAAAAGAATCAAACGTCCACAAAAGTGTCGCCGAAATCAAATCCCTTGATTGAAAAATAAAAAATCCTCTTTTTGGAGTGTATTAGTATATATGTAAATTAAATTTAATTCGGAATTAAATTTGGAAATTTACAAAAAAGAGGGATTACATAAAAG
The DNA here is from genome assembly GCA_019776145.1 of Harlomillsia oculata. Classification (NCBI taxonomy): domain Eukaryota; kingdom Metazoa; phylum Arthropoda; class Collembola; order Entomobryomorpha; family Oncopoduridae; genus Harlomillsia; species Harlomillsia oculata. The sequence goes on from JABASF010003481.1 coordinate 3,665, forward strand.
TATTTTCCGGTCATGCTCTTGACTTGACTTGTCTCTCAGCCGGTTGAATCAACGCGGTAAAGCAGACAACGTGCTCTGCTCTGCTTTGTATGCACTCACCCATTTACGACTTACTTTTTAATCTTAATCTAATAAACTAATAATTAATCCTACCTAATTAAATTAAACAATTCATTAATTCAATTCATCTAAACCTTTCGTATAATAATCTGAAAAGACCTTTTAATAAAATACAATATTTTATAAACATTCTTTTCTTGCATTTTACGATTTCCCGTTCCATGCATGCAAATTGTACAACAAAGTCGTTCTTTTTCGTACTTTCTTGTACCAATTTTTCCACGAGAATATAAGTTTCATACAAATTCTTTTCTTATTAGCTTTTTTCTAGACGTCATTCATATGTTCATATATCTCATAATGTTTGTCTGCCTCCATGGCAAATAACGTGGGTTGATCATTTGAGTTGGTTTTTTTGAGGATGAATCATCTTTTTTGTGTAGGCTGCAAAAGAAATGCATGCAATCTTGGAATATCCAATACCGTCTTACCTTCGTGAAGACAAAACTCCTACAATAATCTTTTCTTGTGCATGTTCCTTCTTCAGTGTCCATCCCATTCCGTTTCGTTCACATTCATAAGACTTTGGAGTGACGCGTGTGTTTTATAACTTTTAGTATAACACTATCAGTACTTGCTACAGGTTTGATATGCATAGATTTTTAATTTTTAAAGCCGTGATTGTTGGAAAGTGTCTTTGAGACTTGCAGTCTGGAAACGGACTCTGTAATCGCATCGTTGTTATTGTAAACTTGTCCAGGTTGATATTTTGTTCTCTTAGTGTTTCCATGGGTTGGTTCCATTTCCATCTTTGTGATTGTTATGTTTGTAGTGAGAATTTGAATTTCATGAGCTACGGGGTTTGAGGCTTGAGGTCCTTGAATCTCGTCATGTCAAACAATTGTGAGAAGGCGGATGTTGAAAAATTGGGAGTAGTGCAAGAGTTGTTGGATGAGACAGACGAGGAAGTTCGCAAGAATGAACAGCAACAAGACTTTGAAGGGGGTGATACAATTCAAGAAGGCACTCAAGAAGAAGCCGTCAACCCTGATGAGGGCTATCATGAGCACTCCACCCTGACCACGGTTGAAACTGAAGGGGATGATGGGGACTGTTCCACATCATCTTTAAACTTAAGGTGAGTTAACTTACATTCATTTGAAGCTTCATCTAGCAATGTACTAAGGTAGCACTTATATGCAGGCAAAATCTTGACAAACCTCGCCTCACTCATCCTTTCAAATGGACAGGGTTCAAAGATCCGAGATTATGTTATTATGTTATGTTAAGGTTATGTAACATAGTACACCATGGCTTCCTTTCTTATGATATGATTCATCTTCCGTTTCCATTGTTTCGGTTTGTTTGTTCCGTGCATAGATTCAACAATTTGACAGACAACTGTTTCTGCTCACAGGCTGGACTTTAAACACTATATAGCCAGTTAGCCAGTGCCAATAGTGGGGATCAACTATGATAAAACAATAGAGTGTGGTATTGTTGTTTAATTTATTAAGCATGGTTAGGTCCCTGTTTCTTAAATAGTAAATAATGAAGATGCACCTGAACACAAGAACAACAAGGGCAGGGAACGAGCGGAAATGAATAATTCCCCTGTGAGTAGCGAACCATGCTGATTATTCCTGATTCCATTTATTCCATTTGCCTCTGCAATTCCTGATGTTTCAGTCAACATTAGTATACGTAGTACAGTCGTTTCTACACAATGAAAGCGAATGGGATACAATTTTGAAGTATCTAGTGTGATACGTGTCCTTGGTTTCTTTTCTGTCATTCAAAAACTCTATGGATTCATAGTGAAATCATCTTCTCAGCATCTTCAATTTGTCATAAACTTGATTCACGATGTGGACATCAAATGCATTTTTTGTATTTCATTTTCAAGGTAAAATTGTCTTGCTGCACATTGCCTACAAATGCAATGCAATGTGGTAATGGTGCTATTTACTATTAGTTGTTTAAAGCTGAACCTCAAGTCTCAATTCAAGTTCCAGCGTCTTTTTACTCACTTATCTCATAGTTTCCAGTCATCCTCACATTTAACTTGATGACTTTTTCTGTCCATCTTATAGCATGCATCAGCATTCGGCACCCAGTGAATCCAGCATTTTTGTTCGCATCTGTGCATTGTTGCTCCTTTGTTTCGAGTATTCGTCATACTTTCAATTATGACTTTGGTTTGTCCTGGAGTAACGAAAACCCTAAACTCTTGTTTAGGCACCACAAAAGTATGCGTCACGTCAAACAAAAAGTAAAGGTGTATCGTGTATGGCAAAAAAGCAATGGGAATAGGAAGTGCAGTAATTAAGCATTGCGGACTCCGAAGCTATAAAACATAAAACGTGCTCGTGATGATTCTGATTTCTGGTGATTATGCTGCTGACCGCAGAAGTTGAAACCACCAAAACTAAAATTGCACAAAACTGTGTTCAGGTACCACATTATAGTCACGAAAGAGGAACGTACCTAAAATTCTTGAAAATCAGAACTCCTGAAATTATATAATGGTACCTCTACGTAGCAAAAAGATGCAGTCACTTTTCGGTCACTACACTCTTGGGTACATGTAATTTTTGCAATAATGCCATTTTGATTTTGAATAGAACAAGTACTTCAAATGTTTTGCCAGGAGTGGCTTTTTATTTACGAAAGCGTGCATTGGATGGTGATATGAAAAAAAGGGCCCCAAGATGAAATTCACATTGCGAGCAGAGTCAACAAGTCAGCACAGTCAGCACTCCTCAATGCATAACTTGCGTAAGCTTTGTACAGACTTTGTACAAAAAACCATTATCCTATTACAAACAGAACGAAATACTAAACCCCAATAGCAAGCCCAAATTAATGCAATAAAGATTAGCAGTGCAATGAAATAGCGTGAATGAATGGTTCTCTATTGCTACTGGCGTTTGTGACTGTTGTTGTCAAGCGTGTTTCTTCTGTGATGTTGTTATTATTAGGACGTTTTTAAAAATACGCTAAACAGCTTTATGCTTGAATATCTGAGTTAGTCTGAGTCGTTCATGTTTTTGTAGTGATATTGCGTTATGTTAGACTAGGTCTTTGCATTACATGTCTGATCTGAGCTGCACCTTATACTGCACTATCAGTTGAGTTTTTTTAAACGTGATGGTTACGGATGGCAGATTTCACATCAAAATGTGAACATCCTATACCAAAACAATTGTTCATGATTTTTTTGGTGTGGGCAAGCAGGCAAAGTAAAGAGGACTCAAATGGAATCACTGGTGCATGAACTCGTTCTGTGACTCACCTGCTCACCACGTCTCAAAACTGCAGTACAAATCCGAGTATTGCTCTCTCAGCACTAATCCTTAATCCTATTCTCCCTCCAACCACACAACACATTACGTTCTTCATAATTCGCAAATCAAAACAAACAAAATGCTACTACGAGTTTGAGTTGATTGTTTTAAAAATGGCATAATTACTGTCTCTGGTATACATTCACTTTTCGTTGAGTTTGTACTATTAGTACCTTATTGCACTGTGTATAAACTACAAAGTGCACTTCTCTCTATTACCAAATGGGGTATTGTGAAACGAACAAATAACCGCATTTTACAGTTTGCAAGCAAAAGTGTAAGTGTGTGTGAAGCTGTCGGTGATGAAGGATTACTCAAAGGTGTTCTCTGACACTTAAAAAGCATGTGTGTGTGTGGTGTCAAAAGTGCAGTGATGGAAGAGAGACAAAGGTCATCCAATATGCAAAAATTCGCAGAGCCAAAGAAATTTAGTCTTTAGAGTTGTCAATTAAATTCTGAGTATGTAATGCAGAAGACCAGTTATTAATATTGCTAATTGTTCATCGTAGTATAACAACCGCAGTGTCGCTTTGCAACTGGGACAGTGTTCTGAGCAACAACGGTGTACTAGTACTATCAACTTGAATTAAATTACATGGAATCATATAAAGTTAGTATAGGAAAAAGTGACTAATGTGTAGAAGAAGGATTTGGGTAGAATACAAGAATCTTGACATTCAGCTATTGGTCATAAGTCAATCCAGTCAATCGTCATCGTCACTACTTACGACTACCGACTACTGGGAAAAAGTTCAAGTCCGACCACAAACAAAGAATGCAAATATGCTGATGTCCTCGTGGCGCGTCCAACTCTGAGAATTTATTACCTTTGCAACTCCTAGGAACTTGGTCTTCTCATTCACTCCAGTAGTTGAAGTGACATTTAAAAATCATTTAGAAAGACTTTTTTGTGTTTATCGTGTGTTTACGAACAGTGAGACATGGAGTGAACTACAACTTGACGAAATTGAAAATATAATATGTACGTTCCATCAAAGATCCATCAAGCGTTTGCTGTATAGAATGGACACAATATGAGCCACAATTAATTTGCAAGTCAAATAGATGCGTCTTGAACATGAAAAATTAGGAAACAGTATACATAGTGTTCATAGTACGGTATACTGTATACGCCTTACTCTTTGTTCTCGTCTTTTAATGTCAGTCGGTTTCGTCTGTCTTTGTGTTCAACCAGTTTGTTGATTTGTTGTTCGGAGTGATAATTTCTTGGGAATTCCTTCAATATCCAAGCATTTTACAGATTGGACTAATCTGTACGTTATTAAAGTACAGTCGTTAGAGCTCTGCTCACACTCCAAAAAATGGTTCTTTCCCTTGATATAATGCTGACGATTTGATCTCCACGTGGTCAATTCAATGTCTCTTAAACTCAAAATTCAGTTAACCTTTAACCAGTACAAAAACTTTACTGTGAAGACATCGCGTCGCATCTCCATAATCTTGTCATAAAGGTCGCATCTCGCATGCATGGGTTTTGTTGTTGTTTTGTTTTGCGAGAGCCAAGCCAGTTGCAAAATAGTACATAGCAGAATGTGCAAATATTGAATCTCCTGTTCCATTGTCACGGTCGCTGTTCTGCACTCGAAAAAGGGTAATATAGACTTTACCCCTTGTTTTGTGTGGTTCTGCAAATCGAACTTGATCATCAAGCAATTTCGGTGGTGGAGGAATGTGTGCACCGTGCAAATGTGCAAACAGATAACATAACTCGCACAGATCACACTTCATCTCAATCGGGTCTGTAGCTACATGTGACAAAGGCAAAATTTTTCACTTCCCGCTTGCTCTCATGTCAACAACGACAGGTGTGCAATTAAAAAAACGCTTGTGTTCACTGAGTCAGTTAAAAATAGATTTTTGTTCCTTGCAAAATTAATCGGAAGCGAACCAGGATTTTTGTTCGTGTTTTTGTATTATTATTTGATTTGTTCAAATTAAACAACAACAAAAAGTTTTGTTATTGTGTGTCACATCGCTTCCCGAATTCTGTTCATGCGTCGTTCTCCGTCGTTCCCACTCTGGAATAATAAGCATAATGATTCCTTTGCTCTCTACAGAGTAACATGTACGAAATTCCGTGTTCGAAATACCGTTTTTTATTAAAGTGAATTATCGTTTTCGTTATAATAACTGTAGTTAATCTGTTTTCACGTGTGTCACATAAAGCCGCAAAAATGTTGACTGAGTGCTTCAATATTCGTATTCACTTTCCTCGAAAACTGCGGAAAGTTCGTCATACGGATTCCGCGTTGACATTGCCGGAAGTGCAATTACCAGCTCCAGGGTTTCAACTCCCCTTGGAATTTTGCTTTCTTATTAAACCATCTAGTGCGAATCTTGCCTTGTCACAATGTTCGGTTCCAGTGATTCCAAAAATCCAAGTTGACGACAATCCTGTCATTCCCTTAACAATCAATTCTTTCATTGCCCCGAATGCACCCGGAAGAAAACGAATTCGAGTTCGGGGATCTCGAAATCGAAGAGCTGATTTTTTAAAAGCGCTGGCTGAAGGGTGAGCACTGGTCATAGATATATTAAAACTAATTATTTAAGCCTTTTTCAAAATTCGTTCAAAATTCCGAGGATGTGCTTAAAATTCATGGTTAGGTAAAATGGTAATTGGTACAAAGTGAACGTGGCGCTATGCATTTTAAGATAATTCAATGTGCACACAAACGGGAAAACTGATTGAGACGGAATCAGCATTAACGGAAAGCATCCGCTTTGTTTTATTCATATTCGATTCAGAATATTCGAGAAAGTTTTCATTTTTCATTGTTTAGGAATTGGTAATAAATTCATTGACTTTTTTTATAACGAACGCATTTACAATGCTGTAAATGAGGTGTTATTTGACATTCATTTCATTCTATGAATTATTTAAAGTTCAATTTAGATAATACCTTATCACACATACTGAAGTGATGTGACATGAAAGAGTTGTACGTATTTTTAGATCGTAATATTTATTGTCATCTACTGCTCTCCTATCTATTATGTGATTTGTGTGAGTGTGAGTTATAATGCGATACGCAATCAATATGCAGAGCGTCGTTGATTTCCGGTTACACACT